>JABXWE010001032.1:0-62014 GCA_014611495.1 Limonius californicus
GAAAGGAAAATTTGTCGTGGTTATGGACAACGCACCTTATCATTCAATGCAGTTTGACAAGCCGCCAACATTTTCTTCCAAAAAAGGTGTATTTCAGGAATGGTTGATTAACCACCACAATGTCGCAATTCAGGGCAAAATTACCAAGAAAAAACCTTGGGAGTTAATTAAACCTTTTACAGCAGACGGAAATAAAAGATACGTAACTGACGAAATTTTGAAAAAGCGCAACTATGAGGTTCTTCGATTGCCTCCATACCATTGTCAATACAACCCAATTGAAATGGTGTGGGGGTTTTGTAAGACCTATTACAATAAGCACATAAATTCGTAGCCAAAATCGAAAGAAAGGTTGCAAATTTATGGCGTGAGGCTCTTTCAAAATGTGCCTTCGACATATGGCAAAATTTCTGTGAGATTTATGAAAAACTTATTTCGGAAGACTGGACAAAACATATGGGATATCTATCGTTTGAAAATATTCCTCCTTTCATTATTTCAATTGGGAAATCTGATTCAGAATCGGAGGGTGCCGATGATTCAGATACTTCTAGTGATAGCATGAAGGTGGAATAGGGTAGGGGATATTCTTTCGGCATCTAAATTGTGAATGAGTGTTTTACAGTTTTTATCTCGCCCGATAAAAACACTGACCTCAGTGGAATACGAACTTGGGTCTCTTAGCACCAGAGACAAACAGTCAACCACTGGAGTACCATAATATCAATTTGCTGCAAGACCTAAATATAGGACAACAAAGAATGGCGTGGAATATGCTCTGGATACATATGATTTGAGTTCAGAATTCTCGTGTAAAAAGAACAACAATATGTATTTGGATTGTGTTACGACAACATTTAAATTATAGTTATTATTTTATTTATAATGAAATCATTATTATATCTAAGTATTATAAACCAATATTGAGCAGAAATAGGCGGACGTTAAATGAACAAACAAGCTCCACTGGCAACATTGGCTGCTTTCAAAAAAACATAACCTCCATCAAGAAAAACTAGCATAACCCAACTTAATTAATTGACAAATTTCAATGATACCACACATTCCCCCAGATTTCCACAGCCCGTTGGTTGGCAAATCAATCGTGAATAGATTATAAGATTGAATTATGCTTAGTTACTAGATTTCGCTTGACAAGCTTAAAGCAAACTCGTTTGGTAAGCTTATTGCGAACGTTCACGGCAAAAAAAGCAGCTATAAACTTAATTAAAGTTTAATTAGTAGTGTTTATTTGATACCCCCCCAGTAGCTTGTTTTATAAATTTGCAATACAAAAAACTGTACCAAACTTAAATTAGGTTTGAACATTAATGTTTAGTTAATGTTCCACAAGCAGCGTGATTTTGCAAGATCTTGTGAAACTTGCAGGCAAGCAAGCTAGCACCAAACCTGAATTAACCTGGCTTTAATGATAAGCCTAAATTAGTATTGATTTTTAAGCATGCCTCGCACCACGCTTGTGTTGAACTTACGTACTAGTCTTTATACAATAAGCCCAAAGCAAACTTTTGTTGCAAGCTTGTGGCTTGGCAAGCAAGCTATAATATAGAATCAAGCTTGAACCAAGTTCGCTAGTTAATGATTTAGAATTTTAGATAATCCTAAATCAAGCTTATTTCGCAAGCTTGGAAACACACTTGCGCGTAGATTGTTTTGAACGCGCATAGCGACTTGCAAAGTAAGCTTGTTGCTAGTGTGATTTACGTCTAATATAAGACTAAATCAAATGTATAACAGAAGCTTGATTTCGTTCATTTGAAGCAAGCTTGATACACGTTTATACTAGGAAGTTTGGCTTAAGCAAGTTCATTCTGTTAGATATATTTGTAGCGAGCTGCAATCAAGTTTGAAATAGGAGAAATGATCTTTATATAAGTTTACATTACACGTACTGCCTTAAACATCTGAAGTAACACATAATGACTGTGTTTGTGTTTTCATTGAGCAAGATCTAGGACGCGGTCTTCCAAGTGTCTCTGTGCACTGCAGCCGTTAATGGCTTATCGTTCATCTTAATACCAGATTTTGCCTATCTGGAATAATTCCAAATCCAGTAGTGATTTCTTTGTATGTGTAACATCCCAGTGACACGGGATCTACGGCTTTACTTCTTATCTCACAAAAGGCGCGCTTTTAGATTTTTTCCCGCCAGAAAAATCTCACCAACCTCGGCCAGGATCTAACCCTTGGATCTATAGGCAAATATGTTTAGTTAATTGCCTATCAAATGTTGTCAGAAGTGGCTCTGACACTTTCATGTCAAGTTTATTATTACTTCCAAAAATAGAAGTTTTAAAGAATCAATAGTCAGAAGCTTCACAATATCGTAGCAGATTCATGAAGCATGTATTTCTTTTACTTAATTCAATTAACATTCCAATACAATTTTGTCAGTTATGTGTTTTATTTTGAAACGTAAGTAGTAATAGTATTGGTTTTTCCGAATTTCAAGTACTGAACACACACATACATGCACGCACCCCCCCCCCCCACGCATACGTGTGTGTTCGTGTAAATTTACTAAATCGTCCACATTGTTCACTGACGTGAGACATACCAAATCCTTCAGATAACTCCATAAATAAAATTCTAAGAGCTTTAGATCAGATGACCTTGACGTTCAAGCTTTAGCACCACCGCGACCAATACCAATTTGGTAAATGATGTTTAAACCAATCTCAAACCACGACTCCCTGATGGGCTGAAACACCGTCTTGTTGGTACTACTTATTTTTTCTAATTATCAGTGGAACATTTTACAATAGTATTTGAAAATCTTCATTTAGAAAATGTAGGAAATTTTTAGTATTAAACACCATTTAGCAAAATAAAAGGGCAAGTTGAATAATTATTTGCCATACCTACCCAAACATTAACACCGTATCGATATTCTTGGCTTCGAACATGAGTTGGATGTGTTGCGTAAATGCATAAATGTCGCCTCATTTGTCCACAAAATATTGCTAATAATAATCAGATTTTCCTGTTTTTGATTTAATAGCTATTCACAGTACCTAACTCGTACATTATAATCCTGTGGCTGTAAGTGTTGCACTTTCGTTTTTCGAAAAGGATATAGGCAGTTATCGCGTAATATTCTGTGTACTGTCGACTTTGGTATGTCTGCAATACGAGAAATACCACTTAAGTTTCTCTCTTAAATTTATTATATTTTCTTCAATCCTCCATGGTCCTCAGTCTGCAGACTTGTTTGAAGCAGCACTGCTTTCTATTGGAAGTTTTTCTTTTCATATCTTCTGCTTCCTGTGTCTTCCATGATTTGTCTTATGTACCTAAGGCGGCGTCTTTCTCTCGGGTTTTTCCCTTCTACTGTACCCTCGATAATTGTCTTTAACAGCCGTTCTTTTCTTACAATATATCCTATTATTCGATCTCTTCTGTTTAGTATGTGCTCCCATATTCTTCTTTTGCCTCTTCTTCCTTTGATTTCCTTTTTGTCCAGCTGATTTTTAGAGCTCTTCTAAAGCACCACATTTCAAATGAATCGTCCACGTTTCACACCCATACAATACTACACTCCATGCATATGTTTTAATAAATTGTTTCTTTGTTTCTAATATTTTATTATTGGAAGTCAGTAATTCTTTTTTATTGTGAAACGCCCTTTTCGCTTGATTTATCCTGCTGTTTATTTCTTTTGTACTTCTTCCGTCCTTTGTTATTATACTTCCTAAGTATGGCAATTCGCTAACTGCTCTTATGGTCTCGTCGTCTATTCTAATGTTGTCTATTATTTGGTCTGTTTTCCCGCACACCATCGCCTTTGCTTTATATTTGTTTATTTTTATATTATATTTTTCCTGGAATATATTTGCCATGCCTTGCAATGACTGTGTTAATTCTTCTTCCGATTCAACAAATAATGCTATATCACCGGCATATCTAATTGTATCGATTTTCTCTCGTTGTATAGTTATTCATGTTCTTCTTGCCTCTCTAAAATCGTTTATTGCTTTTTGAATATGTATATTAAAAAGTAATGGAAAGAGACCACATCCCTGTCTGACGCCTTATCTAAGGTATGCTTCTTCCCGTTCTCCATTACACTCTATACTCGCTGTTCTTTGTATATGTTGTACCTATATCACTCTTCTCTCATTTTTGTCTACTCCTATTTCTTCCAATATTAGTCCATAAATGGACGATTACCACCAGCACATCTTTTTAGACCAACACGTCCTCTCTCTCGGAGTCGTTCAACAGTTTGTTTAATAAGTGTGTAGTTTGGATGTGCTCTATTTGGATAGCGTTCAGCATATAGTCTTGCCACTGCATTGCAATTACCACCAACCTCTCCAAGATCTAAATCATGTCAGTGTACTAAGCAAATGTGTATTCCATTAATGCAAGTAAAATGGAATTTTAAAAATGTGTAATATTCGGAAAGAGCAATGTCAAATTAAATAAAAATTACTATCAGGCTTGCTTAAAATTGCCTTGATGCCATGAATAAATCTCGTGCTTTCAACAAAATCTTAGGATCAAAAATCTTGTTAATATCTTAAGTTTATTGATGAAGAACGAGTTTCGTCCATGATATCTATTAGTTTAGCTTTGTTGTTAAAGATACGCAGCATTCGAATTCCAAACATCAAGTAGCACGTATGAAAATACTAGCCTGCAAAAAATAGATATTTTAGCTGTCAGTATGCATTGCTGAATAATGCTACGAGGCATTTTATCTCAAATTACGGGACAACCTGTATGACATTATATTCTGGAACATATCGTGAATATTTGGTGCTGCTTGGGATATAGCTCATCGAAACTAGAATCCAATATGTCCCCAACCAATACAGTGATTACGTAGGTCATGGAAACTTGCTATCAGCTTGGGCTAAGATAAACATGAGATGTAAATCAGACAAACGAATAATTCAATGGCAAACCTTGAACTTGCTTTTTAGATGGATTGGGAAAGAAAGAGTTAAACTCTAGACCTAATTAGAGGTGCTAACCGTTTGCAGAATGACCGCTCATTTGTACTGGGTTCCGAATCCCCACAACACCAAAAATGCAGAAATCAGAGCCTCTCTTGTACCTTACCATTTAATTTCCTACTCCAGTGCAAGAACGTATGAGATTTTATACTTGTAGGATACGATTTAAAATAGAAATAAAAAAATGCTATTATATTCTACACTTCACACATTAAAAATAATAAGAGTTTGAAAATGCCCTGCTGGTGTTTGTTAAGGGTTTGAAAATGCCCTGCTGGTGTTTGTTCCCATTATTCTGAGGTACAAAATGGTCTGACGTTATCGTTATTCAACAAATTTATACTATGACTAAAATTAAAACCGTATTCCTGGGAAACTATAGATAAGCGGTGCAAGTTTCTGTAATGTAATTATGAAAAATTACCAGAAGATAAAGTCGTCAGTCTGTCATTACTCCAGAAGGTTATGGTGCAAACAATTACATTGGGTACAGTATCTACTGTCTATCTGAAGGTGTCTGGACTTTCAAATATTCAAATATCATAGAATTCTCTAATACGCTGATTACAACTTGAATGGCCACTCAACTACAATTCATGCTCGTTATTTTCCATATTATTAAACTACTAAATCGTAAAGGTTAAACCTAATACCTACCTTAGTATAAAATCGATCCACAGCAACAAGTGTAGGATTCATGTTCATACTAACGAACAGGTTTAACAAACATTGGGAAAGATAATGAGGCCATATCTCTTATGAAACTCCACTAATAGCAGATAAAAGAAAATGAATATTTCATTTCGCTGCTAGTAACAACGTTGGTGTTTCCAATATAGCCTTATCAGATTTTTCCTTCATATCAACGCATTTCGCACATATTTTCATGAAAATTCAGCTTTGGAGTATTTTCCCTTCTTCAATTTAGAGGCTCCTTCGTGATTTATTTTATTTGTTTGTTTTGTGTGCCTTTTGCTTCTGCGTTTGTTCAGTCCTGCAAGAGAGGGGGCTTTGAAATGAAATTATTGCGGCTGGAAATATTTGTCTAAACCGCTGTTTTGTTGCTGTTTTAATTTGACTTTATCTAGTTATATATTTTGACTACTTATCTGCGCCTACAATAGCACTTGAAAGAAAAGTTAAAGCATTTTTATTACTGTGGCTGTTTTGCTTTCCCGTCAGAAATAATGGAAATTTTAAATTGTTCTTTATTGCATTTAACAATCGCTAAATTATGTACGGAGGTTGATATGTTTTCCAAGGCAGATAGTTCACGTTTCAACTGATTGTGTGCATTTCTAAAAGTTAAAGGAAAATTAGAAATCGTTGAAAAGCGTAGATGTGGTGGTTTTGTTGTGCATATCAAATAAAAGTTATGATATTTATTTTGAACTTGGAATATAAATTACAAGCTGGAATTGGCAGGATTCAAAATTTATCACAAATGCCATAAGTGCTCACTTTTCGGAATTTCAATTATAAAATTGATATTTTCAAGCATCGCTTTCCTTCCTGACATTTTTCTTTTAGTGTTAGCAGCTTGTTAGACAAAAATGCTGCATGTAGTATAAGTAAATTATTATATCAGAATCTATTATTTATTGTATCTGTCGAGAAAATAATTTTCAATAATGACTTCTCGTCCTTCTCCTTCTAAAATCCTTATACCCTTAGGGTGTGGGATTATGGTCTTGCTATTTCTTGACTAAATTTCGCCATCCCTTCCCGTCCATCGCCAGTGCTTTCATCTCTTCTCTCGTCTTTCCTCTTTGTCTGCCTAAATCCTCCATTCTTTGTAGCAGTTTTTTCTGGGTCTTTCTCTTCTTCTTTTCCCCATTCTAGCTGTCTCCATTATCTTCTTAACTAGCCTGTTTTGGTCCATTCTTAGTATATGACCGTACCAGTGTAGTTGTTTCCTCTCAATCTTCTTTATAATTGCTTCTTGCTGGACTATTTGTCTTATATGTTCATTCCTCTCTCTGTCCATCTTAGTTTTCCTTGTAATTTTTCTAAAGTATTTCATTTCTGCTGCAATGATGTTGTGACGCCTAGTTGGCAAACAACAGTACTACTAACTACTAAGGCAATCAAAAAAAAACTACCGGTAAGTTCCAGGTGTCGAGAGTAAGGGTCGACCAGCTACAGTCGAAGAAGGGGGGGTTAAATAAAAAGCCTAGGCGCCACCTGTTTTGAAAATTAACCTTAGCCCTCGACGATGTCACGATGGATAAAACAGGAACCTCCCTGGAATCTAACTTACCTTTGACGATTGCTAACTTAGAAAAACTATGGGGAAAGAAAAACACAATCAAACAAGAAAATCCGGACAATTAAACTTTTAATGCACAGCAAACGACAACAAGATCAACATACTGGAAGATTAACAACATGGTAACACACAAAATTATTGAAAGAGAACAATTTTTATATAGATCAGCAAAATAATTTAAAGGACGCTATAAAGCGCAAGAACAAATTTTAGTTATTATAATAATCAAAAATACTAAATCTATACAACGCGACTAATTATTATCAAGTATTCGAAGTCGACGAGATCTCGTTACTCAATACCTAGATTCAAACATAATAGGTCTAACAATGTAACTCAATAAAACTTTAACCTTTCGCCATATTTCCCAAAATTTAAATTATAACAGAAAAAAAAAGGTTTGACTACAATTTCCAAATTAACACATGAAAAGTACAGATTTAAATTACAACAACAGTCTGACAACAATTTCCAAATTAAACATGAGAAGTATGGATTTATTGCACGCACCTGGTATAAGTTCAAAAATCCAAATTAGCACGGAATATTATCATCAAGCGCACATACCCGTGGAAACACATGGTTGATATCGATGCTTCGAACTTCGCTGCTCTCTGCGATAAACGAATCCATTGAACGTTCGCCAGGTCTGCTTGGCTTCATATTAAAGATGACCATGAATGCAAAATAAATCCAAATTCAATGTTCAAAACTCGAGCGGGAGCAACTTCCAAACGGTAGGAAGTCCATACGGGAAAAGACGCCTAAATAAATTCAAGGAAAATTGCAATAACAAACAAACAAAAGCTTAAATTCCATTCTTACCGAACGATGACATTTGCGGCGGTAGCGAACCTCTAGGTCAATGGCACAATCAAATTGGGCAAAAACCCTAGGAAAATTAACTCTCATACACGTCCTAGCGTTCCTCCAAAGAGGGCAAACAATCCCAAGGAACGACGGCATGAGGAAAAATTCCTCTAACAACTACGGTCTTAAATTGGGAGATCCATCCCTAGCTTACAACAGCTAACTATAGACCCGACGCTACGTGCACTACCACGAGGATTTCTCAACTAACTTCCCCGATCCGCGTAGCATACATCCAACAAGTAAAAGTTAAACGAATGCAAATCGAAAAGTTACGAGTTCGAAATTCAAATAAATCCAAAAATATTCAAAATTTATGCAACCCAAATTGCTAAAATGAAAATCTAAAGCAAAACAACGAGGCGTACAAAATCGAAACGTTACAATGTTTTCTTCATGCTTGTCTTACATTGCCCATGACTCGCTTGCGTATGTCAACGTTGGTACTACTATTGCATTGTAGACCCTTAATTTCGTTTCCGTGTCTATTTCTCTTTTTCCAAATATTGTTTTGTTTAATGCGTAATGGATCCTTGCGCTCTTTTCTGTTCTGATGGCTGCACTTTTTCCAAATTAATACTTTTAATATCAATTTCTCTTATTTCCTCTTCCGATTTATTATTAATTATCATTGTTTTACATTTATTGATGTTCACCACTATTTCCAGTTTTCCTATTTCTTCCGTCCATATTTCCGTTAGTTGCTTCATTTTCCTGTGGGTATTCTATAATGACAAAACTAGTAATATTCTCGATGTCCATACATTACACATACAGTGTTTTTCCATTAACTTCCAGAAAAAAAAAATTAACGGTTTAGATGAATAGAAAATTGATATTTGTATTAACGCCTATGTTTCAGTATTGCAGATGTAATATAATGTTATATTATTTCGGAAATATTAAAAAGAGAAACGTAATTGCCATGAAAATAGTTGGGAAAACGTAAGTGCTCTTTCTAATTTCTTTTATATTATGTATGAAAATGTTGCATATCGTAGATAATAGATAATAGGTAAACTGCATAGTTTTCCAAATTTAAAATTAAAAAAGAAAGCGAGTTGGAAGTTACAACCATTTAATTAGCACGATTTCCTTAGTGTGATATTAAGGTGGAGTTTTCTAATGCATTAGCCAACGGCACAATCCGGGGAACCGCGGTAGAGTAGTGGCTGCAGCGCTTGGCATCGGAGTTATTGTACAAGGCGTGTTCAATTGAAACCCATCTTTGCTTTATAAAAATGTTATTCAACATTTTAATTACAAATAATTACCGTCACCTATCCCATGGTTTTACTAACCGACGTATACCCTGCTCGTAGAATTCTTGCGGTTGCTGATTGAAGAAATCTTCCACAGCTAACTTCTGCGTCAGACTCAAAATGCCGACATTTTAACGCTTTTTTCGCGGTCAGCGAGCAAAAATATAAAAATCGCAAGGCCTGTAGGGTGGATACTCTGTAACCCTCCATTTATTTCGTTGCCTAGCGAGGCCTAGCGTTGTCGTGAAGCAAAATGACACCATGCGTAAGTTTTCCTGGACAGTTCCGTCTTATTGCTTGATGAAGCTTGTTCAAAGTTTAATTGTACAGATTTTTATTGACATTTACTCTATCAACAAGGGTTCTTCATGGTCGAAAAAAAATGTTAACATCACCTTGCCTGCAGAAGGTTGTGCTTTAAACTTCTTCGGTGGTGGTGAACTTGAATGATTTAACTGCATCGACGATAACTTACTGGATGGGTCGTAGGAATGGCACCAAGTTTCATCATCAGCAACTATTGACAGAAGGAAACCATCACCATTTTGCTTATAGTCTGAGGTGTTGCAGAGATAAACCCATTAGCAAGCATTTTTGTTCATTAGATAAGAGACGAGGAATCCATTGCGAACAAACTTTCCTGTAACTCAGATTACGAACACTACTATGGACAAATCCTACACTCGCACCAACAATTTCAGAAATTTCTCTAATTGAAATTCGACGATTTTTTCTAATAAGGCCTTCCACACACGCCATATTGATTGACTAACCCTACCCTACTAAAAAACGTCATTTGAATTATTGCATTTGTTTTCAAGGCTAAGTTGATCAAAGATGGGTTTCAATTGAACAAGCCTCTTACTAAAGCTGCTCAGGTTCGAATCCTGAGCACTGCACTTTCCCAGGGTGTTTGTGGTGTCTGGGGCGTAGGGTTTCGCAAAGGTGGTGCTTGTTAGATCCATGAATAGCACGAAATGTGCTGAGATGAGATAATCTGGGAGGGATGGGAATCATGGAGTTACCAAAGGCAATTCCATGATTCTTCAAAGAAAAGAAAATTCATTTTCGTGGCAGGCGTTTCGCTTTTTTCGAACCACCATCAACTTTTTATGTATTTCATATTTAATTCTTACAGATATGAGTTGTCTAAATTAAATCATATGTGAAATTGTATTAAAACACGATGTAGTTATCTTTAAAAAGTCTGCATTCTGTGTTGATGATTATGTAGGGTGTCCAATTTTGAACTTGCGTTTCAAACTTGGTGCCCTTTCCTAACCGTCTAACTAAAAATCGTTTTATTTAACATCTATAATCTAGTGACTAGGCAAATTCATCATGCATCATTTCAGAACAGAAGAACGCATAAAAATCTTGCAAGCCTTTTACACAAATTTTCGTTCTATTGTAAATACGATTTTTTTTAATTTTTTAATTACCACATCAACATTTTACAATGTTATACATGGCTGAGTTAGTAATAGTAATATTAATAATATTGTCTTAGCCAGAAATAGCACTGGAGGATTTCATCCTCTAACAAAAGTTCAGATTGATAATTGATATTTGATATTTTTTGACCTAGTTGTTGGAGAGTCTTTATGTTACTGCCTTGTATGTCGTCGAAGAAGTTTTTAGTAAGCCTGAATACGAACTGGTCGAGTCTGTCCATTGCTAATTCGTGATGAATTTGTTCATTACGCATGTACCACGGAGCGTTTATGGCCAAACGAAGAATTTTGTTTTGAAAAGCATTTTCTTGAAGTTGGTAGCTCAAATGGTACTTTATACCGGACAGGCATAGGTAATAACTGGCCCAAGCAGGGTTTTGTAGAATAGCAGGATACATTCACGCCGAATGGGGTTTTTCTGTTGATCAATGGGTATAGCTGTAGTAGCCTGGTACATGCTTAATTAAATTTTTGGTTGACATGATAACTCCATGTCATACGGGTATCCATGTAAACCCCTAGGTACTTATCAGCTTCACCACGTGGATTCCATTGGATGTCTGTTACAAGAATATTGATGTTGGGATGGTTGTGGATTCGCTTCAGTATATATATTTGTTGTGCACTTGTCGGGATTAAGTTTAATGTACCATTTGGTTATGCATTGCTTTAGTGTATTACATGCAGTTTGAAGGTGATTTATGGCTGTAGAGAGTTGTAGGTGTTGGAAAATTACGGCTGTATCGTCCGCAAATAGCGCTACTTGGGTTGCACTGAGAGTAGGTATATCGTGTGTGAATATATTATACAGTGTTGGTCACAGGATGCTGCCCTGGTGTATTCCAGCATGCATGTATCGCGCTGCAGTGGTGGTGCCGTTAATCCGTACCATAAATTTCCGATCTTCTAAGAATGACAATCTGATGACGACCAAGTACTGAGGGATATTAATACATAGCAGTTTATATTTGAGGCCTTCTATCAATACCTTGTCAAACGCTTTGGTGACATACAGAAAGGCAATAACGTGAATTGTTTATTTTTCAACCCTTTCGAAATAAATTCGGAGATTCGTTGTAGTTGTTGTACTGCAGATTGGCCCTTTCTGAACCCATGCTGCTGGTATTACTTGTCTGCCGTCCAAAGATGTTTTTAAGCGTCATACGATAACTTTTTCCAGTAGTTTGGATAAGGTATGGAGGAGGCTTATTGGATGATAGTTACTACAGTTATTTTGGTTCTGACCTTGTTTGGGAAACATAAGAATGTGTGCGAGTTTCCAAGTTGTAGGGAAGTAGCCAGTTCTCATGCAGGCGTTAAATAATAAATAAAGCTTGATAGAAACGCCAGTGCATTATTAGATAATTGTTTTAAAATGACGGGAATGGGGATCAGATCGTGACAAGGAGCTTTTTTCCTTGAAAAAGCAATGATGTAGGATTCTAGTTCCTTAGGAGAGGTGGGATCGTTAAAATCTTTAATAATAGGTAAGTGGGTTTCTACATACCATTGAACTCTGTTGGCATGTCTTCGATTTTCATCGGCTTGTTGGCGTGAACATTTTTTCAAAGTCCTCGGAAAATAATCCTCATTTTTCCTCATCCGTGGTATATGAGGAATTGTTTTCGGTTAAGGTAGGAATTAGGTCATGCTGTCTGGTTATGTTTCTCGTAGCTTTCCATAGTTCCAGGCCAGTTGGTTCAATAATTTCCAAATACGATTTGCAAGTAAACAAAATTTCCTGGCCATGTCATTCCCCGACATCATCATCATCATTTGAGCTGCGATATCGTGCGATCTAACACCTCTAGACGATTTCTTTTGGAGCTTTATAAAGCTCGAAAGAAACTGAACGGCAATTGTGCGAAAATGTAATTAAAAATTTCGCCTAATCCATGGTCATTCCGACATTTGGTAGAAATTTTATTTCGACCATAATTCCCATGTCTCAAATTTACGTTTAAATAAATAAACTACCAAGTTTCTAAAAATTATTAGTGTTATTCAAAAAAGTAAACCCCAAGTTCAAAATGGGACGCCCTACATGGATGGGATGCTGAGCCTAGGTGTCCTTATAATACAACCTATTCTATATTTTGCTATATCACATTCTATTTTAATATAAAAATTTCAGAACTTGTAGATCGTTCGCTTTAGTTGGACAGCTAACATATACAAATAGATTACTGAAAATTGATTATATAAGTAACATGGTATTGCTCATATACAAGTCTATTCTGTTAATTTAAATTATATCAACAGAACTCAAAAACTTATCACAAAAATGTTAATAATTTTATTTGTCACTGTAACATCCATCTATATCAACGCACTTACGCCATCTGTCCGGAAGTTGGCTTATACCTTCAGAACAAAATCCCTTTGGCTGACTAGCGAAGTAAGTCATCGGCGGCCTATTTCAGTGCTCTATCTGAGTAAAATCTTCGTCCTCATAAATATTTCTTCAGTTTTCTAAACAGGTAAACATCAGATGATGCCATATCTAGGCTGTAAGGTGGGTAATCAATCTTCTGAAACAGACACGACCTTTTAAGCCTTGTGGATCGTGCATTGTCATACAAAAACAAGATGCTTTTCTGATGCAAATGTTGGAGTTTGCACAAACGGTGTTTCTTAGATTTTTAGAGACATTAGCATAAGTTTCTCCCCTAAGTGCAGTTCCTCCTGGCATATATTGGATCAACAATATTCCCTCCATGTCTCATTTACTTCCCAGTAAACGGTTGGGTTCGGCATTTCTTGGGAAGCTGGGAACCCTTATGGACCCATTGCATGGATTCTTGTTTCATCTCAGGATTCCAGTAATGAACCCAAGTTTCGTCACCAATTATCATTCGCGATAGGAACTCTAAATTCTTCTCTAAATTAGACATTGTTGACGGTGCAATTTTTGTGCCGGAATCAGGAGCCTTGGAATCCACCGTGCTGGCACCTTACTCAAGCCTAAGTTATCGTGTAAAATGGCTTTCCTCAGAAATTCCTAATTCTGAAGATACAGTTGCAGTTTTCAAACGTCGATCTCCAGCACCACAGCTTCAACTTTGTGCCACATTTCTTCATTAGTCGCATTTGAAGGTGTGCCCGATCTAGAGTCATCTTCAACGGATTATCGTCTCCAATGAAATTGTTTACACCAAAATTTAACCTTGTAGTAAGTCGGAGCTTATTCTCCGTAGACCGCTGTCATCCTGTCGTAAATAGTTTTTGGCCCGTTTCCTTTTTTTTGTCAAGAATTCATTTCTAATACAACTGGATACAATATTTTTGAAGCGGTTCTGCAATTCTGAACAAGATTGCATATACATAGAACTGTCAAAAACTTATGAAAATATAACAGTAATAGCATAGGCCGTTTAACCATTGATTTCATGGCTAAGTAGATAAGTATTTGTGTTGCCCTCGTAGTTTCACAAAGTGCTCTATTTAACTTCAAATACTATTTTCATTTATACGTAGCTGATAAATTTATAATTAATTCTAGCACAACGGTTTAAATAAAAAACATCGTTTTTATTACAATAAGCTCGAGTGAGAATGAAATTAATATGTATATGTTTACAGGATACTCTTCTATTTCTTCTTTCTTCTAAATTCTTCTATTAATAATAAATTTGCAAACGTATCTTTTTGTGTTCTTTGTTGGAAAATTTTAATGTTACGAAACGTTGAGAAAATTGTTTTTAGAATAATGCTTTGTAAAGTTTACCTAGTCACGTGCAGTAACCTTGGTTTCCGTTGTAATATCCGAATGCAAAAATAAAACCAGAATCAGAAAATAGTTAAATAAAAATATTTTTGATATATTAGTATGTACTCGTATAGAAAACGTATATACGTTTTACTCCCTTTGAATTTACCGAACACTGCCAATAATTGCTATTAGTTCTTAATAAACGAGACGGTATGCGTAGAAAACAATTTTCAATTTAATGTTTCTAAATATTTTTCAGAATACAGCAGTATTCAATAAACTGTATAAGAATCAAATATGACATTAGTAGAAAAACCATAGGGTGAATACAATTCAAAGTCAAACGCCTGTCACCAACCCTCTGCACGTTTTCATATACAATTGATGTTTTTAGAACATGGGTATTGGGGGACCAAGTAACTGGGCAGTTCTAACGAGCACATGTACGAAAAAGTTTATAAAGAAAATATTGACAAAGAACAAGCTGTAAATGATCGAAATTCTTTCCTATGGCGTAAGTACAAGCCTCTGATCGCCTTTTCAAATACCAGTTTCTACCATTTACTGATAAACAGCATTTTTCATATGAATTCATAAATAAAATTCGAGCGGGGTTAAAGTGGGGCAACCTAAGAGGCCATGCAATTGGTGTAAGATCCAATGTCGAGAAAATCTATTGTTTCCAACATTAAAGAAGGTCTCCTAACATACCGATTCGTGTAATCCCTTATAGTAGCATTACCAGACATATATTTGCAGGACGTTCATGACTTACTAGTACTCCTAAACACAATTTGATTCTACATTTTTACAGCCTGTATATTTAATAATTTCTGAAAATGAATATGGTGTCCATAGGAAAAACAGAAGGAATTTAAGAAATATGAAACGTTTCCGAACAGATCTAAACAATTAATCATTTTTTTAAATAAGATTTCGCTAAATATCTAAAATATAGCAATTACCTATCTCTTGGACTATTGGAGCTGTTGATCAAAACAAAAACATTTGAAAGGCTCTAGACGAATAGGAAAAGTACTTTTTTTATAGCTATGACAGTAACAGAATAAATATACTACAGTTCCTTCGCAGTTTCCCTCTAAAAAATTTTGTCCTAACATTTAAAATCATCTAACAATTGCAGTGTTATATTTCTAGTTGGAAAGATATTATACATTCCAATTTACTAGAGAACATTTGCATCCATATTCTGCACATATTTTATTCCTTTCTGTCTTTACAATCTCTTGAGAGCCTCCTCATGAAACTTTCAAGGCACAGTTTTCTAATTCGTTTATCAAGTTTCTATAGTAAAACTTCTATTCTTCGCAAACTTACACTTTATCTACTGCAGCCCATTTTCGATATACAGTTTTCCCCACATTCCTTTTTCCAGATCTCAACTTTACATTTAGAACTTGCCGTCCAAATTGTTCTCATAATCATACCCTTTGAAAGCATATTTGTCACAATCAACAATTTCCAAAAGTCCCAGTATATCGTTTGTTATTCTTGTGCATCTCTATTTTAATTGTACTTTTCATAATCGTTTCAGAAAATCCTTTTTGATTGTCAGACGGTTGAAAACCCTTAGATCTTTTTAAAACCTTCCTACTTTGAGCTTTAATTTTCTCTACCTCATAGCTTTATAACGTGCATTTTCAGTTGTGAGCGCTGTAAATGGAAACCTAATCTTATTTACTGAATAAACTTGTCATCTACAAATTCCAAAAACGAGAAGTGAGTAATACAATAACGGCAATAATTAATTTTGTTAAATACCTCATTTGTCGCCAACTTGATCACCCCATTGTATTCTCAAAAACGCACGACTGACAATTACGTTAAAAGCTTCATCAGAATAGAATGTTGATAAACACTAAACTTTTTCAATTTGTCCCGTCACATAAATATTACCAAGGATAGGATTTCTTTACTAGTAATATTTAATGATCGACTGTTGGTTTGATTTGATTGTTGGACGTGTTGAAAGACCTTGATCTATTTTGCTCAACTGTTAGCAGTTGCGCACCGAAAAGAATGCTCTGTTATAGTTGCCAACTAAAACAAACAAACTCTGGTCTATTTTAATGGTAAAAGTTTTCATAAACTCTAGCACAATTCTTGCTGGGGCTGTAAATTCAAGAAACTTCAAAATTACACTTCAGCAAGACTCTTTGCGAC
The DNA here is from genome assembly GCA_014611495.1 of Limonius californicus. NCBI lineage: Eukaryota > Metazoa > Arthropoda > Insecta > Coleoptera > Elateridae > Limonius > Limonius californicus. The sequence continues at coordinate 16,734 of JABXWE010001032.1, forward strand.
TGATTTTAATTGAAGGAAACTAAATTGCCGTGTAGCCTCACTTTAAGCCTTTATAAACTCACAAAAAACCGTCTGCAAGCAAAACTTCGCGTGCACTTGTACTTTATTTGATTTCACTTGAGCTCTGGGGTTTAATGGGTTTTCTTTGTGGGCCTGATTTTTGGGGAATATATTATTTCTATCTGTTATTAAATCAGAATTCAGCGGAAAGTCTATTGTGGAAGCAAACAAAATATGTCGGCGATAAACCCATACAGGAAGGTTATTATTTTGCTTATTTCCTACGAACGACAAATTGAAACACAATAGGCCATAATAGGTTATTGATTCGTGATATGTATCCTGTCCATTGTGCTAAATAGTCGTTTGAATATCAAAGCTGCTTTCCAGGTAAACCTAAGTACAATAGCGACATTGATTTTTCAGCCATGCAAGCATTAACTAAACCGCACTGCTAGTCTGAAGTTATTTCACATTCTGAATCTTAATGAACTCGCCCATAATTTATAAGATGCGAAAATGCAGATATATTCATGGTCAATTCGCAAAAAAATGGTAAGCATTCTAAAAAAGAACTATTTTGTTACAAATAATGTATGATTCTATTCTAATCGTTTAAATATATCCATTCTTTATGCTTATTCATGTTCGAATTTCTAATAAAAAAGAAAACGTGCCCCAATTTTCTACCACTTTCGGTAATACTAGAAGATAATACTTCCTTATTTTCATAGATACTGCCCATTTGTTAGTTTTACAATAAAATTTTATATTTTATAATTTTATACAGAGTATAGTAAGTAAGTAAAGTAAAAGTCATTTCAAATTTTGTGAGATTTTCAGAACTGTATGTTAAAACTAAAATATGGCAAAACAATACTGAACGAAATAACCAAGAAGTATTTAAGCCGGATGACATCGAATGGCTCATAATGGTAGTGATGGACATAATCGAATGATTTCAATACGCGAATGAATAGTATTCGAATGATTTAAATAATCGAGACGTTCTTTCGAATTAATCATTTGAATCCCAAATGCGCGCGCAAATCGGCACTGCGAGAAATGTTTCGCATCCTGCCTTTCGAATGATGACTCCCTCGCACTCTCGCTCTTATCTCCAATAGTTTTTTCGGTTTCCGACTGGATTTTGTTCTGTATTTATTTAAATTTCCTCACATTGTAAAGTTTACCTGAGTTATTAAAAATCAAGTCTATTACTAATTATTTTTTTTAAATTGTTTAATAGTTTACATCTTTATAAGCGCTATCATGCTGACCAATTTAGGCACAAATTTTATGAACGGAAAGGTAATATGAAATGCCTGGCAGACTACAAATGATTGTAACTGGATAAGATCAGCAATTTTGTTTATTTAATATTTTTAAACAGTGACAGTTACTTTGTAGTTTATCTTTTAGTATCTTCTGAATTACAAATTCATTTGCATACTACTAAAACTATATTCCGCCTCAAACGATATTTCGATCACCAGCCGAATAATGAAACGAAAGTAATCCGAGAAGGTTGGATCATTCGAATGAATTATTAGCATATCGGTGAAGCTGCATAATCGAATATTTCGAATGATTTCATTCGAGATACGCACTTCACTACATTATGGTTCATGGGTTTCACTTCTTCTTCTCATTCTCCTTTTCCTTCTACTACTCCTTCTTTTTCTGATCGTTTTCCTTCTCCTTCTTCTCCCTCTCCTTCTTCTCCCTCTCCTTCTTCTCCCTCTCCATCTTCTTCTCCCTCTCCTTCTTCTTATATCTGTCCTTCTTCTCACTCTCCTTCTTCTTCTTATCGCTCTCCTCCTTCTTCTTCTCTCTCTCCTGCTGCTTCTTCTCCCCCTCCTTCTTCTTCTTCTGCTCACTCTCCTTCCTCTTCTTCTTCCTCTTCTTCTTCCTCTTCATTAGCCCTTTTTATCCTGTTTCGGACATAGGCGATTCCCCAATATAATTTAACAAACACACCTTCAATGAATGAGAATATTGGGCACATAAATTCCCCGGTATTGGAAGTTTTGGAATAGAAGACCAGAGCCAAGTTCTAAATCAAAATCCAGTGCGCTGTTTCCCTAGCTACGAATGTTTACAATATTAATAAATGCTTTTGATAATGACACGCAAAATGTCGAAAAACGTATAAAACTGTAATAGAAACTGTTGCAAACGTTTCAATATTTTATTTAAAGAACGTTTATAATTACACGTACTATGAAATAAAAATTAAAAATATTCATTTCTTGTTCAAGCTATTTCGTCTTTCTTCTTATCATTTCACTTCCTAATTTCATTTCATTTTTTTTGTGCGAATGTTTCAAATCTGTTAATGTTAACAATAAGCAAATATGCTGGCTTTTCTATTAATGAACTAATAGTTTTGCCGAATTCTTTCAGCTGTGTATTTTGAGTCAACATTCACATTAACTTTCGGCTTAGACCGCGTTTTCATTAGAGGTAACATCCGGCATAATCAAGTAGGAACCGACTTGCAGCTTTACTGCCTGGGAGATTATTTTTCCGAATTATTTAACTAGATACGTAGTAGAGCCTTCGTGACCCTTCAGAGTGCAAGCTGCAATGTCTGACGTCATAGTTTATGTGGGTTAACAAACAGTAATCAGGCATATGCCGACTAAGCATTCGCATGATATTTCCAAACAAGATACCTCCCACATGTTTGTCCATTCTTACCTACACATAACCTAAGCAGGTTCTTTTCAGGCACAAATGGCTCTTCAACATAGCTACCTAATACAATTCCTAAAAATAATGGTCCAGCCAGTTAAGCGATAGGTCAGTTCTTACCTGATTAAGCTGGCTGTTAGTCCCAAATGGCGGCGCCGACAATTGGAGAGATCTTAAAAGCCTGGTAACTGGATCACTGATATCTAACGGTACTCCATCATGTTGTTACTGAGCCCAGCACAATTGGTAATTGTTAGAAAGCTAAATACTCAAAGTCTTCTGCGACACCACATTGAACCATCATAGAAACTGCAAGAGTCAATATTCGTTTCTTCGATCACATGACGATTTTTGCCTGGCCAAAAGTGATATTTATGCACCTGCCAACACAAATTAATTCCGAAACTTCTTTGTTTTAGATATAGGAACGAAACTAGACGAGAAAAACCAATCAAAATGAAAATTAATATTCACAGTCATTTAAAATAAAAAATTGATATTATGACAAGTTGTCAGCATATTCAAGAAAAAAGATGTTCTATAACCCAAGGAAACAAATTTACAAAATTTTCTTTAATTTCGTAATAATCTTATCTTAACGCACCCTGTATTATCTAGCAGTAGATTTTTCCAACGTTCAAATGTATAACACGGTCGAAGGGCGAACTGAGGGCATATCTGGATTTGGCCGGGAAATCACGATATGTCCACCAATTTTGGGTTGATCGAGGTAAACCCGGTCATTCTTACATGTGATGAGATTGGACAACATTATTGTAGGGTGTGCCACAACTAAAGTCAACCTGTGCATGGTACGTGTATAGTTCTAAAACACAACAAATGTAAATAAGCAGAGACCAGGAAAAAGGCCAAAACAGGTTAGGTCAGATTATGTTGACTTAGGTTAGGTTACATTAAGTGCCCCTGAAGTAATGCGAAAGCGGTTCCAATGAATGGGAAAAAAGGTTACATTAAGTTGGGCTAGTTCCTTGCATTCCTGTATTCAACAAAAAAAAACACAGCGTAAGACATGTATCGTTCTAACAAGATTATTATTCATATCTTCTTAATTGCCCTGACAAACCTAGATGTCGAGATATATTTTACAACTACTTTCACTATTCTTTCTGCTTAAACCTTATAAGTAACGGTTTCGTGAGAAATAACTGTCTAATATATTAATATAAAGTACCTCATGTAGAATGTCATAGGAATTAATGTTTATTATATATATATTTGGGATTAGTTATGTACATACAATATTACAATGTATTCATTATACAATATACATAATTATACAGCAAGTCGCTGTCTTCCCACTCCCCGTCGCCATGCCTCTCGGTCATACACCATATCTTCTTCCAGGTTTCTTTCTCTCATCGCTGTTCTCACATCTTCATTCCAAGATTTCCTGGGTCGCCCTTTTTTTCTTTTTCCTGGTGGTACCCAGCAAAATACACGTTTGAGCCATCGATTATCCTCCATACTTAAAAGGTGACCGAACCATTTCAAACTCGGGAGCTGACATGCGGTTTCTTATTTCTTCATTAGTTATTCTCTCTCTTCTAGACATTCTTGCACTTCTTCGTGGATAATCCATTTCCACCACTGTCACTTTTCTCTTTTCTTCTTCTCTCATCGTCCATATTTCACTTCCATAGCACAAAACAGTTTCGACCATAACTTTATTAAATACCAAAAAAATATACAGAAGACAATGGCAATTAGACAACATGATACTGGTTTCATGGTTTTTAACGCAGTATTTATGATTTTTTCTTCGCCAATTCACAAATACTAGTTTCTATTGCTAAGGCAATCTAAACAATACTTTATTATAATATTTGGACTGTATTTTCACTTAAAGAGGAGCAGAGTTTTAACAACGTTTCTGTGAATATATCTAGTGTTCCATTTAAAATATATTGAGCAGAATTGCCAAAACCTGTACGGATATGTAGGACTTTCAATAGCACCAAAAGGTAATTTACCATTTTCCATTTAATAATATGCACAGTGGACAGGACTTGCTGGTCAAGCCTATTGTTCGGCCATTTTGTAAAATACCAAAAAGAATTGGAAACTTAATGGTATATAAGTTACAGTTCTCCTTATTTAATAAAGTTTTCAAACATTTTTTTAAACTTCGTATTTTCATTGGGAATGATTGGACGAAGAATCTTTTAAATGACTTCATACAATTTTGTCGAAAAATGCCACTGATAATATTAAGACAGAAAATCTGTTATAATATCGAGATACCGTTCATGGAAGTTTTTTAGATATCTAAAGAAGTTAAGTTATAAACTATCATTTTTACGGTGTCGACATAGGGCCTGCTAATTTAACTAAATGCATCCATTTACCTTACATAAAACTAAAACTATTTAACAATTTAATACCTTCAGAGTATCTCCAATTTCTATATTCGGTACTTATTTATTATTTTAAAGATGGTTTGCACTTGAGATGAAAGAGACGAATTGACCTGCATTTATGGGGCCGAGAATCAATGTCCCCGGATAACAGCTTACAACCAAAAGCTTAGATATATCAGTCTCTCTCACACATACATAAACGCCCTAAAGCTTGTTACAATGTTGTAGTGAGTAAGCCAGGTGGAAATAAGAAACGTGCAAACTTAGAGTATTAGACGAAAGAGCGCAAATTGAAGTTTTGAGACAGTTTCCAGCAAATCCTGCTATCTCATTACGGCAGGTTTCTAGTCTGACTAAACTTGCGTCTGTTCTGTCCACAAAATAATGAGATTAAACAAATCGCATCTATATCAGTTGCAGAACCACTAAGAATTATCTGAAGATAACCCTGTAAGAAGTATGCAGTTTTGGGAAGGGAACTGGTGAATAATAATCCAAATCTTTTAAAGAGCCCTTGCTTTTCCGGCTTTACTTGAGTGGTGTTGCTAATAAGCAAAATTTCTGTGATATAAAATACGAAGACCAGAAGAAGTAAATATATAGGCAGGTATCTCGAGGGACCGATAAGAGGTTCTTTATTCATAGAAAGAAATGTAATTAAAGTTCAATAACATGCTTTCAAGCCTATTATATCCAAAATAATTAATTCTAAAATCACATCTAACTGTCGATTTCAAATAAAAGGGGCAGTTCAATAGCCATAGAAACAAATATTTTGTTAATGTACAGGGCATAGAAACTTGATAAATCAAGTTTCTGAACAGACCACTAAAACTATCCAAGTACTATTAACGAAAAAAATCTGCACTCGAAGTAAGAATCAAAAACGAAACAGAATAAGCGATAATCCAATTAAACTCATACACAAAAGACTAAAACCAGATCGAGAATCAAATTAGCTAAACAATGGTAAAACGGTAAAGCTGAAATCATTACTTTCATAGAGAGTTTCTACAAAAACCTACATACACCGACGATTCAGAGACCAGAAATATCTTTGTAGACACAGGATCAGAAGAAATCCCGAAATAAACAACACATAAATCAGAAAAGACCTACAACAAACGGAAAATCGAAAAGCGCCAGTGGAAGATCAGAATACCTGTGAAATGCTAAAGATGGGAGGTGAAGCATTGGAGGCTGTAAGAATTTTACAAAACAAATGCCTTGAAGAGGGAAAAATACCAACACAATGGCAAAACTCTGAAGTCATCACATTGTTTAAAAACACTTATTCACTTAGCATTTGTCGAGTACCACAAAGCATTCGATGTGATCGAAACATGGGCGTTTCTACAGGCGATGGATGGAGCAAGAATTGATTAACGGTAGTCTAACCTTATAAATTACATATACAAACGGTTTCATTCCATGTAAAGAGCAATAAGGATATGGTCACGAATAAGATCTCTCAACTACTGGAAATGATTATACAAAAATGACGGCAAATGATGATTTAATGGTTCTATATTACAAATAGTTACTTGAACGTTCGAGAGGAGGAACTCGCCGGTCGCTGGCGTACGGTATTTATGTTCTACAAACAGCCAGTGGCTTCAGAGTTTACAAGAATAACACAATATATTTACTCCTTACAATTAATAGTACTAAAAAAAAACATTCGGCGACTGATGGTCGCTTCTTGTTGCATAAAAAAGAAGGGTTCAATCACTTAGAAATTTGCAAATAAACGCATAAAAGGTTTCTTTACACAACACAAACTGGTTACTTTACCTTGAATTTCGGCGAATGGAATCGATAGCGAGGCAGGTACAATTCTGGGGTATTTTCAGGTCCGGGTAAAAGGTAGACGTTCTTCGGGAATATTTCGTGACGAAACACTCGCTGCACAACCCTCGTAGTATGTCGCAGCAACGGCACAGGTACAGAAACAACAAATGAGCTCGATAATAATCCATCAAAGGCGATACGCAAATTCGCAATGAATTGCCTTTCCAGGGTTTAGAATTCCAGCGTGCTTCTTTTAAATCCGACACTTGTCGATATTCTGTTCACTCCACGCTGAAACAGCGATACGAAAATACACGCGATGGATACCCATCGAAAACATAAGCCGCCCCTGCGGTACTTAATTTTTTAACGGCCCCCGTAGATGGACTTGCGCGACCGGAGTCAGCGAAGATATAAAATCGACTGCTAACCAAATGCAGCGCGAGCCTGCATTCCCCCAAAAGATTGCACCACATTGAGAAATATGATGAAATTGTTCTGGATAGAATAACATGTGCGACTTCTGAGAGTAAACATTTCCGAGAATTGTTTTTAAACGGCAAATCTAGCCTACAAAGGGAAACTTCAAGGCTTTGCGGAGTTGGCTCCTCATAAGTCAATCTTAAAAGAAAAATAACGAAAACTGCAATCGACATAAGAACGGCAATTAAAATCGAATTTTGATCCCTGAAACGGCAATTAAGGAATAGCATTAATACAGACAAAGCGGCGCAGAATCAAATGAACATAACAACGTCGCATATTCCAATTAAAATGAAACTGGGTGGGACACGTCGCACAACAAGATCCAGATAGATGGACATATAAAATTGTATAACAGCACCCGAGAAAACCCAAACGAAGGTCACAAAACGATGGCTGGACGATTGGGAGAAGACAGCAGGAAGATACTAGTTCCGGAAGGCAATGGACAGAGGAACATAGAGAAACCTGAAAGAGTTCTACATTCAGGAGTAGATGAACACAGGCTGAAGAAAAGATAAGATACAGTAAACTTCGCCAGTTATGTTGTTAAACTAATGTAATTGCTAAGGTGTCATGGCAGAACAAACATAACTTCTAAGAGAACCACAACTAGCATGAGTAAAGCAGGGAACAAAATGATATAATATGTAGAACTTAAAGTTATCGGACGTCGAACTACCGTTAAAGAGTAAAGATGGAGGTAGATACAATTGTCATTAAATAATAATCAGAAAATAATTATCCTGACCAAGTTTTTAACAGTTTTTCCTTATATAAAGCAGGAAACTAAATAAAAAGGCGTAAATTGTCTAGCCCAAGTATTATATATTGCAAATATAAGCACGGAGGTAATCTAAATTAGTTACAAAACAAAGCGTTTTTGTAGTTGTAACTATATATTTTAGAGCTCGTGTTTTGTGTATTTACAATAACCTACTATTTTTAATAGGTGTTTAAAATGGCCTCGCCGTCATTCGAGGAAGCTCTTCTTTCGTTTACTCGGATATAATATTTTATACGATTATTTAAACAGATACTGTTATGTTCTAGACTCGTTTTTTTCTAATAGTCTGTGAATAATTGTTTTTCTATACTAGGTTGCGGGTTAACAAAGAAGCAAACAAGAAAATACAAATTCAAAAAGTAATTACATAACGGTTGGCCATGGAATAATAAAATAATGTCTAATGCAAGCTTTATATACCAATTGACGTTTAGGCACAGCCTTACTAGGGCCATTTAGTGCAAGCGCCAGTACCTAACCAGCAGTGTTGTGTTAGGTTAAGTTGCGTGGTAAATGTAAATAAATCATTTTTTGAAGAAATAAGTTCTATTATTTCAATTTAGACGATAACAGTAACAATTAAATTACTACACTATTAAACAAATCATAACAAGCAGGTAATCATTAGAATCAAAATTGGAAATTATAATTTTTTTATTTCACAGGTACAGAAAAATAAACATAAAAATAAAGAAGCTGTTCAAAATGTCCACCGTTTTCCTGCAGACACAAATTTACTCGTCTTTTCATGCTATTAAAAGCATTTGAGGAGTTATATTGGCACACTGTTCCGTAATTCTGTTTTGCAGTTCGACGATATTGTTAATAGGGGTTTTGTATACATTATTTTTCAGATAAGGGAATATTAAGTAATCTAAAATAGTCAAGCCTGGTGGTCTAGATGGAAATTCTGGATTTGAACGTCAAAAAATTCACGAAGGTAATTGAGGGTCTCTTGAGCGGTGTGAGCTGTCGCGCCATCCTGTTGGGAGTAACCTTGCTGGAGCTCATCCTCATGAAGCTGATTAATAAATTCACGTACAATATTCCGGTATCTCTTAGCAGTAACAGTTTCGTAGAAAAATATGGTTCCGATAATACGTCTTCAAGACACAGTAATCCAAACACCAACTTGTAACCGCTGAAGGGGAGATTCGCGAAAATTAGGCGGATTTGCAGCACTCCATAACCTCATATTTTGTGAGTTTATATACCCCGAACGGGTGAACCAGGCCTCGTCAGAAAAAAACGTTAAATGTAGCAATTGGTCGTTTTTCATTAAATTTTGTTGGAACCACTGACCTTACAAATTTCTCCGATTGTGATCTGATGGCAGCAACTCATGTAAAGCAAGAATTTTGTATGGGAACAGCATTAAATATTTTTTCACAATAGTACGGCAAGTTCCTAATGATAAACCAGTCTCTTGCGAAAGTGTACGTAGTGATGTAGTTCATCAACACATCTAAATGCGCTGTAAAAATCTCCTTCAAAGACAGCAATATCTGGAAATTCTTGCATGGCTTCTTCTTCTTAGCGCTGCCGTCTTCATCTTTGAAGGTTGGCAACAATTTGGGCAAAAGCGTTTCTGTTCTTGGCTGTTCTTATTAGTGAATTGCTGTTCATTCCTGTCTAATCCCGAAAGTTCTTGAGCCACGAGTACTTCCTTCTACCTGGTCCTCTCTTCCCTTCTATTTTTCCTTCCATAAGTAGTTGTAAAAGTTCGTATTTGTTGTTACGGTAAACGTGTCCAAGGTAAGATGTTTTTCGTCTTTTTACCGTACCTAATAGTTCTCTGTCTCTTCCCGGTCTTCTTAATACTTCTTCGTTTGTTACATAATCCATCCATGATATGGCACCGCACTGTAAATCCATTCGCCGTTCTCTCGAACACCATTTCGAAAATATGATTCAATCATAAATGTTTTGTGTTCTATTGCAAAAACCATTATAATTGTAACTTAATTGAATTTTCAATATAAACTTATGACAACAACAACAGTGATGACAGTTAATAAATTGTAAAGCTTGTTGTTGACATTACTTTTATTTTCCATGGCCAACCCTTATGCAATTACTTTTTAAACTCGGTAGACGACTACATTTATTTACGTGTACATATATTTATTTACCATATTAATAGGATATCTTCTCATTAATTTTCTGAATAGCATCCTGTAACGTGTCTGTAGGTCTATTTTTAAAGAAGAGCTATGTTTTTGATACCACAACTATACAGCTGTTCTGCAATACCATAAAATAATGTTATATTGTTATAAGTCGTGCTGTTTCATTTTGCCTGATAACGAAAAGTATATTAATAACCAACGGTGTACAACCTCAGAAAACACAATATTATGCTATAAGGATACCAGAGTATGTATTAGCATACTTAAAATTTTATTGTTGTATATACCAAGTCTATCGATTTTAAACTGAAATGATTAAAACTTAAGCCCCTTTAGGTTCACATAACGCCAATAGCCACAAACACTATACACCACATTTCACTATGACCCTCGACTGACAGCGCGTATTCGCACTGCCCCATCGAGGTCCCTTTTAGCAACATATTCAACGTTCAGGAAAATGTATTTCTAAATATCAATTAAACATATTTTGTTGATTGCATTTCTCTGCATGAAAAATTTAATTAAAATTCAGTAGGAGATTATTAATAAATATGACTTAAAAATTTGAAAAGTTATGGATATGCCACGTTCACTGTTGATTTACATTCTTGTATGAATTACAATACACACGCAGGCATTTAAAGAAGGAACTTCTACACTTAGAGATTTCGAAAATAAGCACTTCTGTAAAATTCCAAAACCTTTATTGGATATTTTCCACAATCTGGATTATTACGGGAATAGTTATATCTATAAAATAACCAAAAAAAAAACACTAATGTACTAGTACAAATTTCGCATATATACATTTACAATATAATGGTAAATTTATCTCGGCACTTTAATTTAGATGTAAAGTAATTCACAATGACAACCTAAATGAGCTAATCGACATAAGCGAGTGGAAATAGCTAACTTACATACACAGTTGTACAGCAAAATGCTTTTACGATACATTGAAGACTACCATAATAGGTTTTATGTAGGTTTCAAGTATTGGCAAATAAATGGAGAAAAGGGGTTAGAGAGGAATTACTCGGTTTGATCTAAAACTTCAAACCCCTTTGATTATAATATTCGATAAATAATTGTAATTGCAATTACAACAATATCCACTCTAAACAATCACTGTTATCAAAAATAAAATACCATTCGAGTTTAGCAGTTGTACTGAAATCAGTTTGTACATTCACAGGCTTAATTTTATGTAATAACTTGCAGTTATTTTTAGTTCGTTAAGCTTTACATTTTTAATAAATATTAAAAATTACAAAATATCAGATGCACAGAAAAAGCAACTTGTTCTAAAAACTATCCACTAAATTACCTTGCATACAGTCTAGCGATTGTGAACAAATTATAGGATCGCGTTTGTAGAATTTGTGTTTCGAATATTACTAATGTTAAGTAATACATAGGTGGATATACAGCGTATAAAGGAAAATCAAAATGAAAAATGTTTACCATGAGGTGAAAAAAGCAGCAGGAGAAACAACAGCCAAGACTACATATGTGAGAGACAAGAAATATGGGAAAAACTTTAGCAAGGAGACGGGAATGTTTTCAGGAACTGCTGAACCAGGGGCAGAGCCAGAAGGAGGAAGAATAAGAAACGAAACATGAACAGAGAAGAACAAGAAACAGAGGAAGAAGTACCAACCCTGGAAGAAGCAGTGAAAATAATCCAGAGAATGAAAAATAACAAAACTCATGGGGAAAATAATATAACAGTACAGCAAGTCCAATACGGAGGTGAGTCAGTGATATAATAAATACGCGAGCTACTAGCAGAAATCTGGAGAAGGAAGGCTTTACCAGAAAAGGGGACAAAAGCAATGATAATTCCAATACATAAAAGGGCAACACGTAACTGTGCTAATAGTACAGGGGGGTCGCGCTCCTGGATACAGTATTCAAAGTCGTAGCTACAGTGATACGAGATCATCTAAGCAGGAAAGCAGAGAATAAGTTAGGGAATACCAGGCGGGCTTCAGAGCAAATAGCTCGGTGATAGATCAAATACTTACGATAAAGCCAATACAAATCAGCTGCTACGAACACAATGTACCCTTTTCGTTATAAGCATGTTTTCTAGACTTTAGGCCGGCATCAGATTCAATAAACAGATCACACGTGTATGCAGCAGTGGAGAAGCTACGAATAACAAAAATGATAATAAGATTAGTAAAATGACTCTATACTAAACAAACAACATAGAGGAAATACTAGGAAATACCTCCGAAACTTTTAAAGTAGAAGAAGGCTTACAATAAAAGACCCTTTGTCTACACTTCTCCTTAACATGATACTCGAATACGTAATAAGAGAGAGCAAAATTAATAGAATGAGCACCACCTTTAATATCAACCACCAATGCTTGGCCTATGCTGACGATGTGGCAATCTTTGCAGAATCAATTGCAGAATCAAGACGAGAACTGAAAAAATATGCAAGATCTAGAACGAACAGCAAGGAAGAAAGGCTTAAATATAAATGAGGACAAGATGAAATATATGAAAATGAGATATACAGGAGAACTTCAACAAGACCAAGAAATATAAATCAACAAAAAAGTCTTTGGGAATGGTGTTTGAAACAGTAAAAAGTGCAATTTATCTAGGAGTCCAGATTAACGAAAGCAGAAAAGCAGAAGATGATATAACGGTAAGAGTGATGGAGGTTTAGAGGCTTTCAATAGTGTGTTGAGATCGAAGAAGGTGTTGCGGAGTACCAAAATTACGGTTCATGAAACTATAATAAAACAAATGTAACATACGCATGAGAGCTATGGATAATGCATTCAAAATAAAATAGAGGTGTTTGAGAAAAAAACATTTCGAAACATTTATGGACGGGAGAAAGTAGAAGATGAGAAGAAATGAAGAAATAATGAGGCTATATGGAAACCCAACAGCATGAATGTGGTGGAAGCCCAACGCTTATGATGGCTGGGACATGTGGAGAGGTCTACTGACGTAGAATCAGGAAAAGGGCGCTACGGCAAGGTCTAATTGGGATAGGAAGAGGTCGTCCAAGGAAAAAATGGCTGAAAATGTTTGAGAGGAATCTGAATAAACCAAGAGAATTTGACTGGTGAAACAAAACGAGGGACATAAAAAAATGGAAAATAATAATAACTAAAGCTCTGAGCTGGGATAGCTCAGTGGTAGGAGAGCCAAGCTTTGGACGTAATAGTTCAAACGCTTCGCGGTTCGAATCACTCCAGGGTTGGAAATTCTTCTAATACCCTGGGTGGTCGGTACTGAGTCCCGATCTCCATTTGTCATTGGGAATCAAATTAATGGCACTCCTCGTATTAGAAGAGTAACAAGACCAAAAACAAAAACAACCGCAGACCAGGCAAGTCGAGCACGGTTTCGCACCAACTCGGTAACACAACAGCACAAACTAGCTTAGTTTTGCCTCACACCGCGCCGCCTCGACTTTACGCAAGCGGTACAAAGGAGAATCATGATAATGATATATATATATATATATATATTCTTCTTCTTCTTCTTCGTCTTCTTCCTCTGTATATTATATATATACGAGGGCCGTTTAAAAACTAAGTTTAACGCTCGTATTAAACTACCAAAAAGGGGTCAAAACACAAAAACAAGGTGATTTTTGAAATCTACAGACAATTTTATTACTTTTCCACTTAATCGCCACATAGTCCGAGACATTTTTCGTAGCGAACAATCAACTTATCAATGCCTAGTTGATAATGCGATGCGTCCAAATTGTTGAAGTAAGTAGTCACGGCGGCTTCGATTTCCTCTGTTGAATTGAATCGTACGCCTCCAAAAGTGTTTTTCAACTTGGGGAACAGTTGGTAGTCACTCAGAGCGAGATTAGGTGAGGACGGTGGATGTGCAAAAACCTGCCACTTAAATTTTTGCAACTTTTACTGCGTTATGCGAGCTAAATGAGGTCGTGCGTTGTCGTGAATGAAGAACACTTTCTCACTTAGTAAACCGGGTCTTTTGTTCTTTATTGCGACTCGCAATCGGTCAAGGAGGTCGCAGTAGTATGCCGCGTCCTGTCGTGTTGCAGGCAGAGAACGTAGTCTTGCATTTTTTGGGTGGTCGTCCACCCTTCTCGACCCATTCCATCGACGATCGTTTCGACTGCGGCGTATAGTGGTAGACCCACGTTTCGTCACCTGTTACCATTCTACGTAGCAGTGAATCTCCTTCCTCCGCGTACGCTGTAAGCAGCGAAAGGGCGGCACCCATGCGGTTTGTCTTGTGCTGGTCGGAGAGAAGGCGAGGTATTCATCGCGCGCTCACTTTACGGAGGCCAAGAACGTCGTGAATTATTGTTCGAATTGAAGAACGACTACACTCCCCTCTACTTGGTAATCGTAGGGTTAATTCGTCGAGTGTGTACCGCGGATCTGCATCAATCAGCTGTTTGACGAGCGCAACGTTTTCGTCGGTGATTGCATGCGCAGGTCGCCCTGAGCGCTCGTCATCGTGCAACTGGTTTCGCCCGTTAACGAATTGTGTACGCCAGCGCGCTACCATTTGCAGGCTCGTACACTGTTGACCGTATACACTACACAATTCTTGACGAATTTCCGTCGCCGTTTAATTTTTTCCAGTCAAAAAACGAATCACACCACGAAGCTCACATTTGGACGCAACTTTTAATGAGAGTTCCATGGTAAAACGTACTAAAACGGTTAAATTTGAATTAATTCGATTTCACAATCGCACGTGTTCACAATCGCTGCGAGACTAACCTTTCAAAATTTCGTTGCTCGACCGTTTCACTGAGCGGAGCGCTAGGATCGTGAAACTTAGTTTTTAAACGGACCCCCGTATATATATATATATATACTCAGTGACATGGAAACTGCAACACCAAGAAGGAGTAGACATTTTTTGACCAAACCTGGCAGAAGCCATTCATTCATATGGATCACGTGATAATGGCTTATCTGACAGTTCTTTCAATTTTGTCTAACTATTTTATCAGGCGTATGTTTTGGAGATTTCGCTTTTGATCGTGTGTTTTGAGGATGTGCTCGTGTCTAGAGTGCGCCAACGCGGAAATTACCGCCAATTAAGCGAATTCGACAGAGGTCGTATTGTTGACTTGCGCGTAGGTGGTTTTTCGTTCAGAGAAATTGCAAATCGCCTTAACCGGAACCAATCCACCAGCATGCGTTGCCATCAGGCATGGACTAGGGAAGGTCAGGAACGTCGCAGAAGAGGAATAGGGGGAGAAGAAGAACAAATGAGGTGCAGGACCGCCATCTTCGACTTATGGCACCAAGAGATCAATTCTCCAGTACAAGATCAATTGCCGATCAATGGTTACCCAACGAAGGTCTTCCTGTAAGCCTTCGAACGGTTTATCGCAGAATCAGAGCTTTCGGCTTGCAATCCTATCGGTCACATCTTGTGTTACCACTAACGGTTCAACACCGACAGCAACGTTTGGAGTGGTGTAGGTTGCGATTGCACTGGAACCTAGAGTAGCATAGGGTGGTGTTCAGTGATGAATCCCGATTCTGTTTGGGATGCATGATGGCCGTATGAGGGTCAGGCAAACACGTGGGGAACGTCGCAATGTTGAATTTTCTGTTGCGAGACATGTGCACCAAACTGCGGGTATTATGGGGTGCTATAACTTATGGGAGTAGGTCTCGTTTGTTATTCATCCGAGGCAATATAAACGCCTAGCGATTTGTGGATGAGGTGGTAGAACCCCATATTCTTTCATTTCTTCAGCAGTTGGAAGACCCACTTTTCCAGTAGGATAATGCCCGTCCCCACATTACAAGAAGTTCTATGGACCGATTTGCAGGGGATAATGTCAACCTTTTGCCATGGCGACCCCGATCACCCGATCTTTCGCCCATCGAGCATGTTTAGGACATTAGGAGGAGAAGACTGAGGAACTTGCTCCATCCTCCGCAGACGCTGCAAGCGCTACAGCACGAATTACAGGTTGCTTGGGACAGAATACCTCAAGAGGAAATCGACCATCTGCTAGAATCGATGCCACGAATAGGGTGTGTAACCAATAGGGGGGACCAACCCATTATTAATAACAATTAATGTTTATATTTTGTTCTTTTTCTTTAAACTTGTAATCAATTGCTACCTTTTAGTAGTTAAACGTTTCTGGCAAGTTTGATCAAAAATTCCTACGCCTTCTTGGTGTTGCGATTTCCATGTCACTGAGTATATATATATATGTATAGGTATACAAAAATTGAAAAACACAAAATATCAGATGCACAGACGAAGCATCCACCAAGTGAGTTCTAGAAACTATCCACTTAATTGATTTGAATACTTTCTGGCGATTGTCGTGCCCAAATTACAGGAAGGCGTTCGTAGTATTTGCTTTTCGAGCATTACTAATATTATAATAATACATAGGCAAATATACAGTGCTGTTAAGGCATTTTAAAATATTTTTGATACGTTACTGGGATATTATCAGTAAATTTCATAAAAACTATAATATATTTCTCAATGATTATGTTTTATTTGCAATAAATTTTGATTTTTAATTAAACTTAAGAACTTCCTGGTAACTTAATACAAAATTGTATTATTTATTGTTGGCGCGACAAGAACACTGATGCATATAATTTTTATCCTCTTCTTCCTCCAGTATTTTATGTAGACATAGCAATTTTTTTTTCTATGCGCCTTTCTAGTGATATAGATATGGGAGACCTACAACGTGAATTTCAAACCACGGGAAAGTTCTGCTACAGAAAAGATTAATAGCTAGAATACGTTCCTAGTTTGCGATTGCCTTTGGATTGAGAACAGCTGTTAAAAATTCTATGCAGCGGTTCCAAGATTTGAAACCCAATTCTCTAACATCGAAGCCTAAGGCATTCGCATATGAAATAAGCATTAATATGGTTTTAGTGTATAAATATGTTACATATTAAGGAAATTAACTGTGGATAGTTTTGAATACTTAACCCTGCGCTTCTCTAAACTTTAGGGTCACCGTCAAATCTACATGATGCTTTCCAGCTTAATGGTATAAAAGCTTAACAGAACACGGAAATCCTTTTCAATGCTACCGTTGTTTAAATCATAGAAAACGGCAAGTGTAACTGAATCAAAACTAATAACATTAATTCTATTTTAAGCGTGCCTGAAGTCGAAAACAACGTCGACCAATTTAAAGAAATCGCCTTGTGCTAGAAATCGTATTCGAGTTTACAGCATTGGGAAAATCCAATTTACGTGGGTATTTTTATTCTAAGCTGAGATATTGTGAATATTGTGTAGACGCTGAATCTACTTATTTCACTACAGTAACACTGCCGCTAAACTGGGAGCAAATTCTAAAGGAAAGGTAGCTTGGATTGAAATACATAAGCTTTAATAATATTTTTACTATACTGTGAGCGACATATACAAATATAAAGAGCAAATGAAAAGTAGAGAAACATCTATTTTCAGACCTTACTGTTTAAGTAAAATGAATAACACAAATGTATACTGTTTATATATACAATAATCAACGGGGGATTATTTCTGTTCTACTGTTTCAAAGTTATGAGGTCACGTTAAATTGTACATAACTAACGTTTCTGAAAATCCTTATTACTGTTTACTTTATCGTAATTTCTTGTACATGAGTTTCCCGGATTTTATAAATTACAGGCAAACATCACAGGAAATTATATTATTAATAATTTTGTTTTCAGTATCCTTTGTGTAAGAATAGTAACTCGTAATCAGAAACAATAGTTACGTTTACAATTAAGTAATATTCTAAATACTACGCGGGCTTTATTGGCATTTTCTATAGTGCTTCTATGTGCAGTGGATAAATCATCCGTCTCTTGTAGCAGTCCCGGTCTCCATTTTAGGTATTTTCAAGTATTCAAATTATTTGTTATGTTTACACAAATTTTACCATCAAATAGTAACAGGAACGCAATTAATACATAATATAGCAAATCTAAGGTACCTCGTTACTCAAACACAATTCACCATTAAAACTGAAGCTATTATATTTTGAAATTGATATTTAGATAACATTCAAAAACAAATTTTAGATGCAGTCATCCAAACGTCATTAGCGTACATTAAGTTTTGATAACGCTACCTGCAACGGTTAGCGATACGTCAGCATCAATCAATCCTACTACGACGCGATCTTAGCCCAAAGAGATTACTTCAATGGACACAAACCGCAGACGCCTGAAAGTTTACAAAAATTTTAAGTATTAAGACGGCGCATTGCCAATTTATAAAATATTTAAATATTGGTTAATTTTAAATTAACAATTTATTTTCTTTTTAACTGAGCGAGATTAGTAACGCTAAAAAAGTATCCTAAACACACACAGCTGTTAACTCTTCAGTAGCTTCTAGAGCCGCAGGCGTGCCATGAGAACCTCATCCGAAAGGTGTTTAATGGAATTCAAGTCTAAGCCAGTCCATAAGGGGAATTCAGTATATAGTTTTTAGTTAGGACAGTTATGTGCGCCCTCGCATTATTTTGCTGGCAAGATACCTATGGTTGCAAGTCCAGATGGTCTCTAAAAAGCTCTTCTACATGTCTCGCAGCATTTAGTTTTCTTAGGACTACTACAAGATCTGTTCTGTTGTGTAGACCTATGCCTGCCCAGACCTAGTCGTATCCACCTCCAAACTTGTTGGTCTCCTTGACAAACCCTTTGTTATAACACTCCCAACGACGAGTCTACACTCTAGCACGATCATGACAACGAGTAAAGCTACCCTTATTCGATGGAAGGATGATGGAGAAGGTCAAGTACTTCGGAGTCACTATAGATACCAAACTGACCTTCAAATATCTTTTGGAATACGTAACAAATAAAGGCACCAGGGACTTCTGGACCTGTAGGCGGATGTTCTGCAAGACATGTGGTTAAAACCAAGAATCGTTCATTGGCTGTACATGGCAGTAATTGTACCCACTATCACTTACGCATCCCGTGTGCAGTGGCATAAGACGAAAAATGTTATTAACCGAAACAACCTACAAGATACGATGGCTGGCCACAGAAGGCATAACCGGGGCTATGTCCACAACACAAACAACCGCGTTAGAAGTACTTCTTGATATTCCTTCCCTACACCTAGGAGTGAAGCGGAGGCCAGGCATACCGGCTGGAAGCAAATGGAACGGGAGATAATCAGATAATGCTGGGGATCATACCGAAATCTTCAAACATATATACAAGAACTTTATCTTACGGATGAAGTCAGACAAAATAAGAACCTCATATGAGTTCCAAAAACCGTTCGAAGTAATCGACCAAAACGGGACGAGAGGAACGAAATGGAGAAGTCTGGGCATTTACAAAACCGGACCGGGCAATGCCATTAGCATAAACCTGGGACGTTTTACCACATTGTTCCAAACAAAAATTACAGCAATTCTTACCTGTGCCCAAACCGTGGTACAGGGATTCTCGAGGAATAGGAGAATTTGCATTGAAAGGGCTGATATCGTTCCATTTCAATTCTAAACTGATCTTGGATTGCCACAGAAAACTGGTGGAATTGGGGGAACAGACTTTATCTGAGATAGTTTCCAGAACATTAGGACATACAAGGTAACGACCGGGTGGCGCAGAACGGCTGATAGTTTCAAAGCCAACCTGCAAGATTGTTTATTGTGCTGCCTAGAAGCGAACTAGGAGCTGGTTAAGAGAAAGACACCGAAATTACTGGAATGAGAACCCAGGCACAAGGCACTCGAAGTCTCTTATCGGGGGATCATCCAAGAAAGCGGCAGAACAACTACTTCCGCTTGGATGGGAGAAAACCGTACACACCTCAAGGATCCTCATAGGGCATTGCAAGAAACCCGTTGGGCAGATTCTCTGAAGAGGAAGATAAAACTTCTATTCACTGCTTTTGTTACTGCGGAGGATTACAGAACACACAGACAAATACATTTTGGGGAAGCAGACGTCGAACCAGAAACAATACAATGGGCTTTTTAAAGGCACGGGACTGCCGCTGTGGAGCTGTAGGCAACCGGTGCACAATAGGTCTTTCAGGCCGCGGTGCAAGGGAACACTCAAACCTACCCAGGGAAAAAAGGGAGAACCCTGAACTCATCCGTAAAGAGAACAGGCGAACGTTGATCCATATTACAGTTACTATCCTTCAAGGCGAAAATTGATCTTGATCTCCTCTGCTGCCGAGTTAAAGGTGGTTTGCAGGCTAACTTCCGAGACCTCAAACTGTTTTCCTTCAGTTTATTCCTTGGTTTGATTTGCAATCTAGATTCCATTAGCCTCCGAAGGGTTACTTTGCGTTTTCGGCCCTAACCTGTTCTTCGATGTATATTTTCATTATCTCTTAGTACCTATTACACGGTTTTAAAACAACCGAATTGTGTACGCTGACAATTCTTGCAGCCCAACGGAAACTTCTACCATCTTCTATCAATGCCACCACTCTTGCAACTTTAGTTTCTCGAAGATGTCTCGTTGTATAACGTTAATTATAAATAAACTTACAATAAGTATGTCTTTTACATTTAGTTGTCCCCCAAAATACGGGATTTACTAAGCTGATGTTATTTAGATATTCTATATCAAAAGATTCAACCGACATACATTATAAGAAATTTAAAACGTAGTTGGATCATAAGCGATGGCTTTAAACCAAAGAAGCTTTTATGTAATAGATTAGTATATTCTGTAACGATCTTATAATGGAAGCTGTTAATGCGTGAGTATGAGCCGTACGACACGAACTGTAATTCATACGGGAGCATTAATAGCCATTATATAGGGGCCTCGGTGGAGTAATGCGGATACGCGCTGCCAATCTAGGTCACTGTGAAATTCGGTCCGATCGGTCGAGGTATCGAATCCCGACTGGGGCGATCGCATTTCGCTTAGTTAAGTTTAGGGTGTATGTTGCATGAATGTTTAGTGTGTAAGGGACATCCGCACCCCCCTGAAGTAATGCGCAAGCGGTTTCCGGAGGAGGGGGTAATAAGAATGAATGAATGAAAGAAAAATAGCCATTATATGCGAGTAGCATACACTATTTTTTCACCGACCATTTAACAAAAAAAAAATTACTAGCATGAAATTTATTTGAACAATAATAACAACTTCAAATGGATGCGATACAAGGTGTTATGAGACTATTGTTCAGTTTAATCGTGTTATAATGAAAATCTGTATATCAGTGAATATTATTAAGATACAGGGAACGCGTATTTAATAAGCTAATTAAAGGATGGTCGTAGAAAATCATACATACAGTACATATCCCAAATCTACATTTTGCTAAATATTACAATTGTTTTTTCTAGCGATCCGCTAATTTTCTGCACAGTGTAATTGGGAACTAGAGAATTAACGTTATTATACAGGGTAATTCTAAATATGTACGAAAAACGTTAACCACGTATAGCTGAAGTTATTTAACCCGTCAATTACCCAGCAATTGTTTTCAAATTCGGTACAGTTACGGAGGTATAGCGCTACAAAGTTTGTGTAAATGTAAATAACTTCCTTAGTTTTTCTCCAATTTTGATAAATTTTGCCGTTTTAGAAAGCTTATAGTCTTAGTTTAAATTTCAGTCTGGAAAACCATACAATTGACTATGGAAAGTGAATGAAATCTGTGAAAAATTTGATTTAAAAATATGTAAATGAGGGTATATCTTGAAAATGAGATCGTTAATCTGAGCCATATCTCCGTAACGGCGCCGAATTTTAAAAAATATTATTAGGTAATTTAGGTTTTAACGAACATTAGCTATATGTAATTCAAGGTTTTTGCAGTTCACCCTATCTATAAATTAATTATTAACGGAGTTTCAAATGCCAGCTACCTTTAAATTTTTAATTCTTGTTGAATGTTTACTTAGTTTTAAAACCTTGCTAGCAATTACTGTAGATCTGATTTGTTTAATTCCAAGTTTTGTCTTCACGAATTCTTTTTCAAAAAAGAAACCCAATTCCGAAGCTATACCAACCACTGACGCACCTATAAAACATTTTACACGTCATTGTCGTTCGATAACCTCGAGTCAAAGCAATTTACTCTTTACTGCATAGATTACAATTTCTCAAACAATTACAAAATTCCTGTCATTTCAAATTGTAGATTAATTTTATGTGGCCTACAATTTTGCCTTAGTACTCACAATTTTCATTATCTAGATTAAATCAATGGTCGGACATGAAAAGTGTATTTTTATTAGTTAACTGTGACATGCAAAGTAGACAGTTTGTCAATTAAATGGTACACATTTTATATAGAACATGATAGCGTGCTTGATTAAAAATGACTAATTTTAATTTAAAAGTTTTAAAAGTAAGTTAAATACAAGGGGTATTTTTTAAATAAGGTTCGTTTTTGAATAAGAAGAAAAATACTGTAAATACCATTAAAATATATTTTTTCCATATTCTACATACTTTTATCTATTTTTCTACATAATTTCCATTTTTGTTAAAATGTTTGTCATACCGCTCAATAAGTTTTTGAATTCCGACGTCAAAGAAATCTGCCGCTTGGAGGAAGCCCAATACATGTCTGCAGTTTTCACTTCTTCGTCTTCGTTGAACCGCTGA
The DNA here is from genome assembly GCA_014611495.1 of Limonius californicus. Taxonomy (NCBI): domain Eukaryota; kingdom Metazoa; phylum Arthropoda; class Insecta; order Coleoptera; family Elateridae; genus Limonius; species Limonius californicus. Next base: position 39,576 of record JABXWE010001032.1, read on the forward strand.
CTACCAAGGAACTCCTCTAAGTACCGAAACAAGTGAAACCCACTGGCTGCAAGGTCTGGACTGTAAGATGGATGATCCAGTTGTTCCCATCAAAATGACCAGATTAGACCTTGTGTTTGTGCAGATGTTGCATTATCATGGAGCAACATCACACCGGAAGACAGTAGGCCACGCCGCTTGTTTTGTATGGCACGCCGGAGTTTTCTCAAACTCACACAATACGCATCAGAATTGATTGTTGTGCCTCTCGGCATAAAATCCACTAACAAAATCCCTTTCCTGTCCCAAAAGATAGTTGCCATGCTCTTTCGTGCTGACATTGTCTGTTTGGCTTTCACTCTGGTTGGTGACGATGTGTGTCGCCGTTTCGTTCACTGTTGCTTGGACTCAGGAGTCATGTGAGACACCCAAGTCTCATCTCATGTAACGATGTGATCCAACCATTCATCTCCTTCCTGATTGTATCGAGTCAAAAACAATAAAACATAGCCCAATCTTTCTGATTTGTGATCGTCATAAAGTAGTCTTGGAACCCACAGAGAACAGAATTTTCGATAATTCAGTTTCTCCGGAATAATGGTGTACAAAACTGACCTTGAAACCTGTGGAAATTTAATTGATAACTTTCAAATCGTGAAACGTCGGCCCTCTCGAATTTTATTGTCCACGTCACGAACAAAATATTTAGAAATAAGAGAAGGTCGGCCAAGGCGCGGCTCATCATGCACATTAACCCGCCCGTCCTTGAACATTCTCATCCATTTTCGAACTTTACTGTCACTCATAGCATTATCACCGTAACCTTCACAAATCTGATGGTGAATTTCCGCTGCTGCCAAGTTTATTGCACTCAAGAATCGAATTACAGATTGTATCTCACCGTCGGCGGGCGACTTTATTTCCTTAAACATTATAAACTTCAACAGCTCAGCACACAGACAGACAATACGGCTGCAAATGGCGTCTAAACGCGCGCAAAGCATGCTGGGAGCAGACGCGCAAGCGCACTGCCGCGATCGCGCGTCATTCTCACTCTAATTCACAAACTTATTTAAAAAATACCCCTCGGACATTGAAATACAAACGGTGCGTAAGAAATTGCATTTTCCTATTCCTTTGAATTCGTACTGTAAAATTGTATTGAATTGAATTTCCAGGTTTTAATAATATTACAAGTTATATTAAACAAAATATTTGAGTTTCTCCACTTAATTGAAAGGAAATATTCAATTCAACAAATTTAATAGACTTACGGAATACATCTGAACGTTCTAAAGCCAATCACATTTTGCGTTGTCATTAAATCTAGTAGGTTTTTTGGCGTTCTATGTAATTTTTTTTTAAGTGTTTCCGTATTTATAGTCTCCTCTTGCATTAGTTAGGAGCTTGAAGAAAATATACAGATTGTTATGAACTTCCCTGTCCAAAGTAATTACACAGAGGCGATCAATTTCTACAGATTATGTTATCTACAAAGTATTTCTAAGAAATGAAACTTGATCAGTAAGAACAGCTAACATTGAATGTAGATCAAAATCGTCATATTTTGGAAATAAACGTAAATAAGTGTGAGAACTACATCGTTTAGCAAGATCGACCATCTTGGCCATTTAACTTCCAAAACACATTTGGACATTTTGTGATAACGGTGGGCCTGTGTTTCGATCATCTACGCCGATTCACCAGTATCAAAAATATTTCTGTTCACACTATTATTCGGAAAAAGTGTCTTCATCTGAATATACAGTTCCTTGTGGAAATTGACAATTACAAGTTTTACATTACATTAATCATATTTCACAGAATTGGATTAAACTATCAGGATCACTCGCATTTTCTTATTAGTTACTATAATAGGCTATAGATCTCATTTACCCTCTATTACATACATGAAAAATAAACTTTTACTGAGTTCATTGTCTGAAACAACCTTTCGAGTAGAGGATCTTGCAGAGTTAATCAAATATTTAATCGTACATCTCCGTACATGTCAGGGCGTCAGTTGTGTAACAATCCCTCTCATGTCCAAATTCTATAAATGTATATTCCATTTTCTTAACCGTTGGGCATGTAATGCCTATGATGATAATCGGTAGATCTCCTTTTGTGACCAACTCCTATTACCTAATCCAATCACCATTAAAATTTCCATTCTGGACGTATCATTCAACCAAGCCCAATATTGCAAATTGAGGTTTAAGCAGTCAGAACAGTCACATTACAAATTAACAGTACGGTGCAAATTAACAGCGGCCACAATGCACAGTGAATAAACTTAAATTAGTTGGCAAGTACTACGTCCTTTAAGGATAATTAACTTGAAAATGTAGCTATAAAACACATGAAAAATATGATAATATGGTTCCGGTCATCTCAAACTATCAATATCATAACAATAAAGGGGGGCATCATAGACTATTTATACAGGATTCAGCAGAAGTATGGAATCAAGTTGGAAGAAATTATTAGGTATTTTAAATATTTCTTGTCTCTTTCATAATATTTTTAGCATTATGTTATATGTTTCTCCTTTGCTATTATAGTTTTTAACATAACTGCAACTGTATATAAATAGAAAAGTAAACTATTTTCGAAATCATTCTCTAAAGAATTGTTTTTTAAGGGATAAATGCTGCTACTATTATTATTAATACTAAGAGTCGAATTCAAAGAGAAATGAAATAATTCAATTGCTAGAGCTTGTTCTACAAACATAAAATGATTTTTCCTTTTTAAAAATCCATAGATTTGTTCTAAAAAATACGAGAATTATATTGAAATATTTGAGCTTATGTTGCATTTCAAACAACTAAGGAAATAGGGAAATGAAAACACGTTCAAAGGCGACTAAAAATAGCAAACAGTGAGTCGCAGAAAATTTAAAAAATATTCTCTGTATTTGTCAAAATCAGTTTAGTTCAATATTTTTCTAGAGCCCTATATATACTATTATTATTTTAACTTCAGTATAAGAAAATTAAATATATCACTTCAAATATTGACCGGTTTTATATTAAACAAATTGTCCTGTGTTAGGTATTATATGGGTTTGCAGTGGTTTCCAAGGAGTGGGTCCCAGGAGTTTGCGGTATAGGATTAAGGGGCTTGCGGGAGGATTGCCAAAATAAAATAAAATGACTTTTCAAGGCATTTATTTCTGCCTAATAAAAATAAATCAAACTTAAAATTTTCAATAAATGCTAGAACCTAAATATAAACATCTGTAAATAAACTCGTTGATGTCCATAGATATCTTAATGGAATAAGGTAGATATGGCGTTGAATAAAACCACAGTCAAATCTCACAAAATAGATTTAATGTTGTTAAAGGTATAAAATGGTGTGGTTAACGTTTTCGAACCCACTTGGGTTCATGTTCAGACTTGTGAAATATTTTTATATGGCTATTTTAGTCTGAAGATGAACCTAAGTGGGTTAGAAAACGTTAACTACAGCATTTTATACCTTTAACAACATTAAATCTATTTTGTGGGATTTGACTGTGGTTTTATTCAACGACATAACATCTGTAAACATCACAAGTTGCAAAATAAAAACATTAATGCGATGTATACCACTGTGTTTCAGAAACTAGCTTTAAAAATCTGAGTTCTGTATTCGATACACACACTGTGATATCATTTTCACGTTCCACGCAATTTCATGCTTTTGTTTTGATGGCAGTCATAGACTAGAAATTTAATTTGTACAAATATGATGTAGCAAATGGCGCCAAACGCTTAGCTTTGTCCGCAAGCTCGGGGTATTCTTGCATTATTTCGGTACAAAAGTGATCTGGGAGAAGTTTCAACATTTCATTGCATAATATTTCAATAAGTTTTTCTTTCATGTTTGTCAAAATTCATTATTCAGATTGTCCAACGGAACTGTCTAAAAACGAATTCAGTATCCATGCGTGATTGTTATAACTGTTTAGAATTTCTTTGAGGAAATAGTTAATGAGCTGTTGCTTGCATATGTGCAAACATGTGCTCAGTATATCACATTATCATCCTTAACTAAGTCTTCCATGAGTTCTTGAACGCACTAGAATGAATGGAACTTATTTTTTTGCAATTGAAGCCGACAAGAAATCAAGAGTCTTTATAAATCCGTTAATTTTGTCCGTGGTTGTTATTATGTTAATATCGCAGTCTTGCAAACTGCCGTTCAGGTTATTTAAATGCTCGAAAATATCAGCAAGAAAAGACAGCCTAAGAAGCCAAAGAGAATTGGAAAATATCTTCTCATATTCCGGTTTTTTATCTTGCAGTTACATCAAAATTTTCGATTTTAACTGGAAAACCCTTTTCAAGACGTTACCTCTAGAAAAGACATCTTACCTTCATGTGATAAAGAAGATTTGCGTATGTTTTCTCAAATTGTTCGAAAACTACGAGTCTGGAATGCTTTTCCTAGTGTAGCATTTAGCACTATCTTATTTAATCTGACAATCGAACCAGTTCGATGTCATGTCATAACCTTGCACCATCGGTACATATAGCAACGCATTTTGTCCAGTCAATCCCATACTTATTAGTACTATGCATGAAAGTGACGAATAAACATTTTCTGGTGGTATTGACCTCTAATGGAGTACAAAATAAGATAATTTCTGCTTTATTTTTTTGTCTGGATGTTTGGCATTTAAATGTCAAAATAGCTTTGATGGCTTCATACTTCCTTTTGACAACACTCGATAAAGTACGCACTGGAGTTTCTGGGAAATAACGTTATACCATATTTAAGATATTCGTCGCTGTACAATCTATTTTTTTTATATTCTTGTCACTGCCAAACATAGGAGGCTCTAATGACCGTTTTAAATATTTATCTATCTTTGACAAACGAGTATAGTTCGTAATAAACGTTAAAAATTTTGAAATGATGACTAATCTCATAGCGGTCTGCTGCTTATATAAAGCAAATGGATTTTCCAAATCATTCCAGTGCCATCTAGCATCCTCCCGAATATGGTGGAAATTACCGGAAACGCGGAAATAAATAAATAATGTGCGCTACTTGGTAATAGCTAGCGTCAGTTGGCCGTTTAGCCGCTGATTTTGAATAAAGTTGAGTCCTACAAGAAGGACGTCTCGAGAACATTTTTGTCCAAAAAGGCGCCGCACTTTAAAAACGTTTGAGAACCACTGGATTATTGGATATAAACATTTGTTCTTACAACAACTTCTTCATTAACAGCCTCGTTGTCTCACTACTGGGCGCTGGCTTCTGTTCTGCCACGTGCTTCTCCTCAGCGAACGGGGGATCGACAGTTTATCATCGAATCCGAACTATTGAAACTGCAGAGAGGGCTTTTGGCATTCAGACCCCGCTGTTTCCGACCGATTTGCGGAATTGCGTATGGTGGGATGTAGTACCTACAAGATTTATTAATTGACATGGTAATGCTGGGAAATCGAACTCATATCATAATCGACGTTTTACGCAGAAAGAGCCAACGGAGCTAGCCACCACACTTTACACATTTACGCTTTAAATATCCCACTTTTTTGGTGTTCATAACTATAACCGTACTTGCCATTGAAGACTTTCTAGGTTCTAATATTTCAAAGTGTTTGACTTTGACAACAAAATTTTAGATCAAGGTTGGTTATTAGAAACACGTTAAATTTATTTACTTGGCCTACATGGTTTGTAACATTTATTACAAGTATTTTATGGCGATCAAGGTGTAGTTCCATTCCTGCAGATATTTCTTATTCTAGTAATCTAGTAGAACACAAAATATATACTTCTGAATGTATAATTTGGTTTGCGGGCTTCATGTTAATATAATGTGTTCAACGTATTTTACCTTTGGAAAAAGAGAACATTTGAATTGCTTGATAAAGCTAGACCGATTCATTGAAACTTCTTGAAAGATACGTAGTAAATCGTGCTGAATAATCTATCTCAAAAGGTTTAGCTATCACTAATCTGCTATTGTTGTTGCATATCTGTTTAAAACAATATTCAATCTAAATAAAGAATTCTGTAAACGACAACTGAATAGATTTATAAAAAAAAATGTTAATTACACATACAGTATGGCTTTCTCAAGAAAAAATATGATTTCAATAGTATACAATAATCTTGCAAGGCAATGGCAAACCAGCGAGTCTGCCTAGTAAGTCTTCTCTGAAGTGGAAGTGTTTACACTTCCCCTGACACGAGGTTGGTCCTGTATATTTGTAGTAGTTTGAAACGTGCAACACAGGTATATGAGGGAAGATCGCTCCGTGTCGTAAGAGATAAAGCACTCAAAGAAGATGAAACATAATAAATAAAAATTATGATGTATTATAATCCATAATAAAATTTCAAAATTATTAAGCAGTGATATAATCTCATCTGACCTAATGAAATGAAATGAATCCTATCGTTTGAATATCTACATATATTTAGAAATCTAAGGTTTGCTTCCTGAAAATATATTTTAAAGTAAGTAAGTAAACTATCTGATACGTACAAGCGCACAGCAACGCACAGCTAACATGTTCGATATTTAGATCGAATATTTTAAATACATGCCAATCAAACAATATTCCAAGATAGTGATATACAGGGTGTATCAGAAATAGGTACAAATATTAAATCCGATGGTAGATTACAATATATACAAACTAGAAAAAACATTTCTTGGCAATGGGACCCTTAAGATATGAGAAAATAATAATTCAAAATTTGACCCAAAATTGTTTGAGTACCACAGGATAATAATAAAAATTTAAGTTCAAAGACATATTATGCAAAGAAGAGTAAGATAGAAGTGCAAACGAATTTCTTATTACCTGTCACCAGACCAATACTATTAGGTAGGTCAGTAATTTCTATTCAGTCTGTTGTTGTTGTTATCACAAGCCAGAGAAGTTTTTACGTGCTTGCCACTTTGGATTTACTTTACAATTAGGTAATAACCTTCTACAGCTGAAATGCATGTTTATTTATCAGCAGTTCTCAAACAAAATTTTATTTTATTTTTTAATTCAAAAAAATAAACTTAATGATTTTTGAAAAATGAATAGTACCATTGAATTCTACTTGAGCCAATTTATTACTGGTTTAAATATCTGCACCTATTTCTGATACACCCTGTATAGATACTTTTAGACAGCAACATTTTTTACTAAAAGATTCCGTCTAAGTTTGTCAAGCAATTCAAACGGTGACTTATATGAAGATCGCAATCCCTGAGGACGTTGACGTCTGCACTCAGAAAAACTATAAGTTCTGTTTGTTTTATTGTAAACAATAGCTGTAGCAACAGAACTATACATTGATAATTATTAAATAAGTAATTAAAGTAAAGGTTAGAAACTGTACGGCTTAGTACAGACAGGTGATTTGCTTTCCACAGCTAATCTTACTTCAAAATGTTATGTTTCATGCTGTATTTTTACATGGTAATATTATGGTCTGCAATTAGAACTTACAGTATTGTGGCTACTTAAACTAATCTAGTTATTTCAAAGTTTTACTTGGTTCAAAGCTATCCCGAGCGTAAGTTGACCGCGGAAAGTTAACCTTATGCAAAGCAATAAACTTTCCGGCGATTTCTGATACGTACGCTCAGCTTGTGTTAATTAAGGTAATGTAATCTAATTCAGGCCTTCTAAACCTTTGGGATTTCTACCAATGACTTCGTAATTAGGAATTACTGAAATATTGAACGGACTAATTAGATTAACTTCATGTAGCTAACATTCCTAATTATTAACAAAGCAGTAAAGTGCTGCCAAAGTTTTACTACAATTCCCTGGTATATTTTACGCTAATATCGAAGTGGAGCATGCTATTGGAGGTTATAAATTAACTAAAACAGAGATACTCCGCGTTTCCATTTAAATAAGCTTCTGTGAGACCACCAGAGGCATAGTTTCTAATAAATGCAAGTAATTTTATAGACAAAAATAAATGATCAAATTTATTTTAGGGATAACTTTGAATGTAACGTAAACAGAGCTGCTATTTAATTACTGCAGCCTCCAACGTTATTACTTGAGTTATTTTCAAGGAAAATTCATTACATTTGTAGAAGCTTTTATTAACGTGACTTGAAATCAACAAACTTTGAAATCTGACATATTTCGGTGTATAAACCAACATACAAGCTCTGATATTTGCTGTTGTTTCACTATTTAGGTCTGCAGTTAAGTTTCTTAACTTACCTAATATAGCTCAACTATTTGCACTTGTATTTGATTTTCACGTTCTACTTCCTAAATCGTAATCTCTTAGCGTACTTATTGCAAGCTATTAAAATTAGCTTCAATAGCACTAAAAACATCGGTAAATCATGCCGTAATATTACAATAAGTAGCCATAAAGATAAGTCCTTATACTTTATGCGCAGTAAACGCAACCAGTAAACTTAAAATAGACTACTAACAATATATTGCTTCTAAGCAATGTAAGTAAATTCAGTAATAAATTAAAAATAATAGTCATATTAAATATTATTACAAAATACGTATATGCAGAGGGCGTTCAATGACCAAGTAGAAGGAGGAGACTCTTTGATTTATGATAAAATGTAAGTTTTGTTATAGTAAAGGGACAAGACTTTTAGCGTATTCGTTTTAAAGGTTCAAATCGTATATTAATGCTTAACAAACTTGATGTTTTTCCATTTCTGCATAAACCAGGAGGCCCATTCGGAAATTAAACTATTTCTCTACATCGTCACCATTCGAATTTAAACACGTACAAGTTTTTATATTCCTTCGTCACAGAAGGTTGTTGTCTGTGACAAAAACCAATTTTGTAGCGTCGTTGTGAGAAAACGATCACTGATTCTTTCTTCCTCTTCAGGTGCCATCTCCGATCCGGAGATTAGCAATCATCAAGACGGTTTTTATTTTTGAGGCTGCTGATCTTAACAGTTGGTTATTGGTACATCCAAACCACTCCCGGAGGTTCTTCAATCATGAGTTACGTCTTCTTCCTATGGATCTCTTCCCTTTGATTTTCCCATGTATAATGACCTGAAGTAGCTGATAACTCTTTCCTCTCATAATATGTCCCATATATATCAGTTTTCTTCTTTTAACTGTGAGTAACACTTCCTTTTCCTTATTCATCCGTCTCATCACTTCCACATTTGTCACTCTCTCTACCCACGAAAACCTCAGCATTCTCTGGTACATCCATAGTTCGAATGCCTCCAGTCGTCTTCCATCAATCTTTTTCAACGTCCATGCATCCATTCCGTAATATAGTACTGACAATACGTAGCATCTCATCGGTTGTTCTTTTAGCTCAACGTTTAGATCTCGGCCGCAGAAAACCCGTTTCATTTTCGTAAATATATTTCTTGCTCTTTCGATTCTGATTCGTGTTTCTTGAGAACTGCTACCGTCTGCATTAAAGACTGTACCTAAGTTGTTATATTCTTCTACCCTTTCAATAGGTTGATTCTTTACATATACATTGCGGTTATCTTCAGTTGATTTTGTTATCAGCATATATTTTGTTTTGTTTATATTTAGCGACAGCCCATATTCCTTACTTATTTCGACAGTTCTATTAATTAGCACTTGTAAGTCTTCGAGTGTTTCTCCTAAGAACACCGTATCGTCGGCATATCTTAGATTATTTATTGTGATGGCGTTAATTTTGATACCTTTGGACTGGTCATCGAGTGCCTTACTTATATCTTCTGAGTACAGATTGAAGAGAATCGGTGAAAGTATACACCCTTGCCGTACTTCTCTTCTTATTTCGACATCTTCGGCTGTTCTATCTTCAACTCGTATTATTGCCTTCTGGTAGTAATATAGATTGGATATTAATCTGATGTCTCTCAGATCTAACTCTTTTCTCAGTAACAATTCTATGACATGGTCGTGTCTGACTCTAGCAAAGGCCTTGTCGTAATCTATGAAGCATGTGTATATGTCCTGATTTATGTCTAGGCATCTTTGCGACATGACACTGAGTGCAAGCAATGCTTCCATTGTTCCGAGGCCGTTTGGAAATCCAAATTGCGTGTCATTAATACCTTCTTCTGGTTTCTTGCAGATTCTGTTATGAATCACCTTGAAGAAGGCTTTTAATGTGTGAGACATTAAACTTATCGTGCGGTAGTCGGAACAACTTTTGGCATTCGTCTTTTTTGGGAGAGTTATAAATGTTGATAACAGCCATTAATTTGGTATAATTCCTGTTCTATATAGGGTATTGAACAGTTCTATCAAAATATGGATCTGGTCTTCTTCTATAAATTTAAGAATTTCTGCTGGCAGTTTTTCTGGTCCTGACGTTTTTCTATTTTAAAGTATCTTCAGTGCATATAACACTTCATCTTTATTTATGTCAGGGCCCAGATCTCCTTCTATATGTTCATGGTTAGTTTTCAGTCTTTCATCCACGAAAAGTAGTTCAATGTGACTCTTTCATATTTCTAGTTTCTGTGACTATTTTTCCATTAATGCCGTGTAATGTGTTGGGTTGTGTATATTTTCGGGTGCCTGCGAGTTCCTTAACTTTTCTATATACGTTAAAGCTGTCGTGTTTTGCCTGTAGTTCTTCAATTTCTTCACACTTTCTCTTATAGTAATCTACTTTTGCTATTCTCATCTTCATACGAATTAGTCGTTGCGTTTCTTTATATTGTTGCTCACTTTTTCCCTTTAAAATTTCTCCTTTTATCTATGAGCCTAACAATTTCGTGAGTTATGCACTCTTTTTGTATTCTTGTGGTTTTCTCTTTCTTCAAGATGACACTCATTGGTTCCATTACGGCTGATTTGAAATTGAACCATTTTTCATTTACATTTTTGCAGTTATGGTTTTCTTCCCCGCTGTCAGGGTTTTTCAAATTTTCGTTGATTTCTACTTGTAACTCATGCCGCACATCTTAATTCTCTAGGTGATCTACGTTTATCTGGATCTCTTTTTTTTTTTGTTATTCTTTAGAGTTTGATGCGTATTTGAGCTATTAAGGGATTATGATCTGAAGGTATATCTGCACCCGGGTAAGGCTTGAATAACTTGATGCAGTTTCTATATCTTTCATTTATCAAGATGGAGTCTATCTGGTTTCTGATTATTCAATCATCGTTGTCCTGTGGGGATTTCCATGTATAGAACCTTCGATTTGGTAGTTTGTAAAAGGTGTTCTATACTATCATCTCCCTATCTTGGCAAAACTGTAATAATCTGTCGCTCCTCTCATTTCTAGTCCATATTCACCTATATATTTATCGCATCTCCCTTTGCCGATCTTCGCGTTAAAGTCCCCTAATATTATCGGTACGTCTCTTGACTTTAATGACTCAAGTGTCTTTTCAACTTGTTCATAAAATAACTCGATTTCTTCCTCGGCTTTATCCGCCGTAGGAGCATATATTTGTAGTATGTTTAGTTTCACTGTGTTCGTCTGTAGTTGTAAGAGCATGACTCGGTCTGAGACTGGCGTGAAGTTGGTGATGAGCGGCATAACATCTTTTGAGACAATAATTGCGACATCATGTTTGTGATGATTGTCTTCGTTTCCCGAAAAGTACAGCTTACCATTTTTTTTTGAAGTTGTCCAAAGCTCGGCCATCTTGTTTCATTGATACCTGGGATGTTAATTTCAGCCTTTGCATTTCATGTACAACATTATGCATCTTTCCATGTTCGTACATGGATCTGACGTTGCATGTACCAATTCTCATCTTATCCATTTTTGCAGTTTTGTTCATCAGTGTTCCCACCGGAGATCCCATTAGAGAACTCCGGAATAATAATTAATTTTGAACGTCACCACCATAATGACTTTGTACTAAGGAAATTCGTAGATTTCTAATGCAGTGGTTTCCTCTTGCCTTCTGCGTCCTTATGCCCTTGAATGCTTAACTGTTCTTCCGCCTTCGAGATCAGTTTCTTAATCTCATAGCAAAAGAGTGCCCTTCCTCAACCAGTTCTTCCACCCGAAGCTGTTGGACAGTTAGGTTCTTTAAAAGTTGGATCTTGTGCTAAAAACCTTCTCTAGAATTTCTGTCGTTCGGATTCAACGTTAAATTGTAGGTCCCCCGTGTTCTTACGTTAGCGCTGAAGAGATACACGTAGCAGAGAAAATGCCGATGTCCAGCAGTGGGTCAAAAAGGTTGTCAATGATGATGACGATGATGATGATGAAAAGATCATAATAAGGTGTGATTTCCAAAAACACTAAAATTCGCTTAAATAGTTATAATGCAGATTCTAAATTGCAATCAGTTCGAATACATTTGGATGTTATTACACAACTTTTATAGAAATATGCGCGTTGTGATAACATAATCATAAATAGGGGTTGCAGGAGCATTATCCGTTATTTTCGTAACAGCATCGATTCTAGCCAGTCTCTATATTTCTTTCATGTTATGCTTTCCTTCTCACGAAATGCAATGAAAAATCCATTTAAAATTTTTTAATTCTTTGCAGCTGGCGGACGAAGTTTTAAAATCGGCATGGTTGCCTTCAAAACAATTTTATATTCAATATTTTTCAAACCCATTAATTTTTGTACCTGTACGAAATAACATTCGATTATATATTAATTCCCTTCGAACCTCGATGTTACCGAAAAGGAAAATACACAAGAGAAGTTAAAAGACAAACTTACGGAGAGAGGATATTATTGCCAATCAGTAAACTATTATTGACTAATAATAAACATAACCTTCAAATATATTACAATATCCTTATCCGAAACTAATCCTCATTTCTTTCCTGGTATAATAAGAATGCGCCTTAAGAATAACGTTCTATTCGCTTGCTGTGTGCAATACATTTTTCATTCAAAGTTAGAGTATATATAAAATGTTCAATCCTTTGACACATCAAAAATAAAAAGTGTTCGTTCTTGTTAACTTCGTCGTGTCTCTATTGTATACTTTGAGCCGTAGCTCAGTCGATTGCGTGGCTCTAGCAGATCAGTTCGATTTTGGCATCAAATCATCATGGGCTTATGTACGCCTGAGCACAGCCTTACAAACTGATGCTAAAATATGCAGAGCAACTACTCTTTGCAATCTATGCATTTTACTGAAATGGAGAAATCTATTGGAAACATTTTCAATGATTTGAAATCTATCGAAATCTGAGGGTTTGCCTTTTTTAACACTACCGTAGCGCGCAAGTCTGATTAAGCTTAAAAAGGCTATTTACAGCGTTGACTGTAAGACGCATATATATAGGGCTTTCCAAGGATATGTAGCATAGGTACAATGCATTGCAAATTACGATTAGGCAGATTTTATGTCCACTTGATACATAGGTTAGGAATTACTCTTAGTATCTAGGTCGTTTAACAAATAAGATAGCTTTTACATATCGCTTTAATATTAGACTAACCACACTTTGTAGAGCTATGCGGTGCTGTAGATAAGGGAACTGTATAGAACCAGAAGTTCTAATCCCGATTGGGGCAAATATTTATATTTTATATTTTTATCCGTCTTAAGCGCCGATAATCAGATATTTTGTTAGTTTGGCCACTAGATGGTGGTTATTTAATTGAGGGAACACGGCCCATAAGCATAACAAACAATAACAAATATAATAATATTCTCTTACAATCAAAATATTATTCCTAGCCTATTTAGAAAAATGGATCATGATAGCCATTTCGTAAACAGTCCAACCTAAGTAATGCAATAAAATAAAGAAATACCCTGAACATTCAGGGAAATGGAAAGTATTTTTAAGTTTGGAACTTCAGTCTTCGGCTTACATAAAAAACAATGGTGTTGTTTACTGTGTTGCAGTAATACTAGAAATAGTTGTTGAAAAGCACGGTGCTGTTCAGATTCTCAGCCAAAGCATCCCGGGTAGATAAAATTCTGAAATTATAATTTCCATGCATTTTTCCTATTTACAGGCTTGCAAAATTCGAGTCATGAAATATTGTTTGGAAACTATTGACTGATTCTGATGTATTTTTGGCGGCTCATTTCAAATATCACAGAATATTACGTAAGCTTTTTTCACAGAATGTATCTCAATGTTACAGGAAAATAGCTTTAAAACGTATTATATTAAGTAAATTAACAGTGTTTAAAATATTACATAAGCATTCTTAGAATTATGTACTGAAAAAAGTTTTTCTTTAAATTTAGCTATTAAAAATTATTATATATAATACTGATACATAGTCGTATTTCCTTGCGGTACTTTTTCTTTTTCTATCAAAGCTCTTCTTTGAACGTTTCCTGCGAAATTCTTTTCGTCGATCGTCTCTATGCAACATCCAGCAATAGTCCACCATTATGTTGGCATTCCACCTGCCCAGATACCTTACTTCCATCTCCTCCATCTTGGTGGAATCGCTCTCCTTGCTCTTCGCTGACAGCTCCCATATTCCCAGGAAGGTAATCTAAGTGAGAGTTGAGAAAGTGCACTTTTAAGCTTATAGAGCATCTCAAATCCTTGAATTTCTGTAGCATGTCTTTCACAATCATTTTATAGTTAGGATCTTTGCAGTTTTGTAAAAATTTGGTAACTGCCTCTTTGAACGCTTTCCACGCTTCTTTTTTCTTCGAAGAGTTTGTCCTTCATAAGATTCCTGATGTGCAGACCGACAAAACTACCTTCTTCCAATTTTGCTGTATACAATCCCGGAAATTTTGCATTGATGTATTAAAACACTCTTCTCCTTTCGACCTTGACAAATTGCGCCATCAATCCCATATTTATGTGAAGCGGGGGTAAAAGGATTTATTCCCGAGCAACCAAAGTTTCCTGTAACTTATTTTTAATTCCACGTTCTAATGTGATGATGATGATGATGATGATGATTTGAAAGAGCGAGATCTAGGACGCGGTTTTCCAAGCATCTCTATGCACTTAGGCCACATTTGGCCCATTGTGCACCCTAACTAATGTGACTCTTTCTGGACATTTATTCTTGATCCAGTGTTGCTGTGGATCTCGGCTGTCACACTCGCACAAAAGAAACTAATATTTGGTGTATCTGTGTGGAACTGATAAACAACTTCTAAACAGTGACTTTATATTTTACATTGAATTTGCATATCAGTCTGGGAATATCGCTAGTGTAAACTAAATCACTTTCTTCTCAAAAGTAAAGAAAAAATATCTTTCTCTAATACATAAATCATGTGGAAGAAGTTTCAGGACATAACGAATTCTCTTCGTTTAAATAGACCCAAGTCGTTTAAATCGGTCTGTGAAAAAAGTTCAGGTGCGACACTTTCTTTGTATTGGTCGTCATCCAAATCTTCAACTTCTTCGTTTAAATCGCTGCTGAATGGCTTTTTTAAACTTCTCGGAGGTGTTGGCATGGATATTTCAGAAATAAGTTTCACTAGGTATATTGCAGATAGTAAATTAGGATATGAAATATCCTTATTTATTTTTCATGTTAAAACCGCGAATATTTAAAGAACAGAAGTAACAGTCATCGGTTGGATTCCGCTATACCATGGGAAAACTGAATGATTCTCCCTTTGACCAACTTGTAAGTTCTTCTACATCAATGGAACATACTATATACGGCGCCTATGACTTATCTTGGTCGTCATCAAGTTTCATTCCAAAATACGCATAGTGCAATTTTTTCACGTAATCTATAACGTTTCGTCGTTGTTATTGTAACATTTTTTTTAATAGTATTATATATATGTGTGTGTATATACACAGGGTGTTTTGGAATTGCACGGCACTATTTTATGGATGTGTTCTCCAGCACGAAATAAACAAAAAAGTTCATACAAACATATGGCACAAATTAACTTATTACCGAGATATTGAAAGTTAGATATTTATTTAAAAATAAAACCTTCCGAGTAACTGTTCAAAGTGATCTCCATTTTGTTAATACAGCATTCAACACGACGAAACCATGCTGCTCTGGCACGCCTTATAACATCAGCACGACCCTTGATAATTGCTGCTGCTTCCACGATGCGATTCCTTAGCTCTTCTTGTGTGCCAGTAGACGTACAATAAACCAAAGCCTTCATCCAGCCCCACACAAAATAATCTAATGGCGTTATATCAGGGGATCGTGGTGGTTATTTAACAGGTCCGTTTCGACCAACCCATCGATTACATTATGTTATGTTTAAATAATCAGTGACAATATGAGAGAAGTGAGCAGGGGCCCCGTCATGCATAAACCACATCCCCTGCCTGTTGGCAATCGGAATGTCTTCTAGAAGGTCATACAGATCATTTTGCAAAAAATGCAAGCCTTGTTGGTAAAAATAAGGGGCCGATGAGATTGTCACCAAGAAGACCACACCAGACATTTAATGAAAATGTATGGTGGTAATGCCTACTAGCAGTAGTATGAGGGTTTTCTTCGTTCCAAGTATGGATGTTTCGAAAATTAGTAATACCATTTCTTGTAGAACATGATTCATCGGTAAGCAGCAGACAACTCAGGAAGTTAGGATATCGTGTGCATTGTCGAACTAACCATTGGCAGAAATTTCTGCTCTTGTTATAATCTTCTGGTAACAGATATTGCGCAGGCGTAACATGAAATGGATACAACTGTTGCTCCCCCAACGTTCACCATACCCTTGTACATGATACATTGAAACGAAGTGACAATCTTCTGGTGCTAGTACTAGGAGATAACTACATTGAGTATCCCTTCTTCAACGTTTGCAGTTCGCCGAAATCTTTGCCGACCAGCGTTTATTCGTTCAGACTTTAGCATGCCAGTGTCCCTAAGACGTCTTTCAATGGCTTCAAACGTTTTACGATTTGGTATCCTTCTAGTGGGAAATGTTTCATGGTATCTTCGAACAGAAGCGGCGCCAGTTTTACGTACCTCGCCATAAATTAAAAGCATGTCTGTTTGTTCTGCAAAACTGAACCAATTTCGGGTGTCTCCCATGACATAACAAATTGAAGAGTCTTCAAAGTACTATTAACTCACACGGAAACGAGCATGAACTAGTAAAACAGGTTACTTGATACTAATCAACACTTGATTAACTTCGAACTTTTAGCTATTTATCTTTAACTTTCAATATCTCGATAATAAATTAATTTGAGCCATATGTTTGTATGAACTTTTTTGTTTATTTCGTGCTGGAAAACACATCCCTAAAATAGTGCCGTTCAATTCCGGAACACCCTGTGTATATATGGCGTTTATTCACTGCTGTAGCCGTCTTCCCATTCCTAAGCGCCATCTTTGCCGGTCCTGTGTATCATGTTCTTCCAAATCTCGTGTTCTTATTGATTCTCCTATTCCTCTTCCTTTTTTTCCTTTCACTTGGCGGTGTTCATTTGAATATTCGCTGATGCTATCTGTCTTCATATATGCGCATTAGATGACCACACCATTTGAGTCCTTTCCATTCTATTCTTTCAATTATAGTATCGCGTGCATCAATTTCTTTTCTAATCTATTCAGGGACATGTTCTAATCTAGATGTTCTCGCACTTCTTCTCAAGTAATCCATCTCCACTGCAGTGAGCCTTCTCTTGTTTTCTGCATTAAGTGGCCAGGTTTCACTTCTGTATGTCATCACTGACTCCCCCATAGTTTTGCCTACCTGTTTCTTCGCATTCCTAGATATTTGGTTGTGCACCACAGTGCATCCAGGCATCCTACAACTCTTCGTCCTTTCTTTATTCTTTGTTTAATATCATTTGTAAAATTGTTTTATTTACCATGAAAATGCACTTCAATAAAGCATTCATTCAACTAATTATCTATAAATAACAGAGAATTAGAATAAATACCTATGCACTTAATATAAATCGAAATACTACTAAACATTGGAAAATGAGTAAAATTGGTAGTGCTGTCAAGAATCGGAAATTTTGAAGAATCGACTCTCGATTCTGAAAAGAATCGATTCCACAAGAATCGGTTCTCGATGCTAGAATCGGATTTAGATTCTCGATGCTAGAATCAAAAATCGTTTTTCGGTTCTAGAATCCAGAATAGCTTCCCAATTCCAAAATCAAGAATCGTTTATCTTCTCTTGAAACAAGAATGGTTTGCGATTCGAGGATTGAAAATAGTTTCCAAATTCACATCTTCAGAATTAAAAAATAAATTGATAGGAGAAGTGATATTAGTATTCCAATTTCAGAATTATAAAAGTCTTCGAACCTATAATCGATATTTATTTTACGATTTTAGAATCACCCAATATAAATATATGTATTACATATTTGGTAGTAGCATCTGAAAAGTATAATCAACACTTTTTAATTTATTTTTTATTTATGTTTGTCACAAATACAAATTTGCTTAAACTGTTTTGATGAATCAGACTTCGATTCTCGATTCTAGAATCGGGTTTCGATTCTCGATTCTCGATAAAGCTAAAGAACCGATTCCGATTCTAGACTCGGAATCGTTTGACATCACTAAATATTGGTGGGTAATGAAATCTTTGTACTATTTGTACTGAACTGAACATCTAAAATCTGTAAAAACCAATTATTACTCAGATAACTTTTTCGTAGCAGCCCTGGCTTATAGTCCGTTTTCCTTGGAATACCTGTATACAAACAGGGATAATTACTGTTTATACCGAAGTAAAGTATTACTTATTTGCTCACAGTCTTGCATATTTTAAGCTTACAATTTTTCGGGTGATCGTCCTGTTCTATGTTGCAGTGTCATCTGAATAGTTGATGTATTCTATCAATTTGTCTAACTTATGTATTAAATAATTGAGAGCATGTTAAGGTTACGCTATCAAAGCAAATTCCTGTCGTTCTTAAATATTTATTTTCGCAATAAAGACAAAATTAACTTTGATGTAAGTTAACAATTCTCTATTGAATGTTGAAATACTTTTCTATACCTCCTTAACGCCCCGAAGGCACGCAATCCAATTAGTTAATTTATTAAGGCTGTAGCAACTATTAAATTCGAATTTTCAAGCAAAGGTTCATTAAATTATATTTTCATAAATTCTGAACAAGTCGCCGCATCGTGGGATACATAAAAACACCAAAAAAGTTTTACGATAGATTTCGATACCGTTGGCGGGCGCCTCCGCCAATTTATTACGCTTTTACTTGATAAGCCTCCTGTGCCTTTTTAAAAGTCTCTAAGGAATGTCAGATATAAGGTTATATAGTCTAATAAATTCCCCAAAAATTTGTTTCGTAGCTCACAAAGGAAAATACTAAAGACACAATTTCTTAGGGCGCAACTTTGATGGCCCGAGTAATATTTTAATACAAGTCAAATATTCAACAAAAATTTCAAAGTGGATGTCTATCATGATTATGAAAATTTTCCGAATGGAAGTTTCAAAGTGCTAATTGAAAATATTTAACTCCTCCCTACAAATTCCACCAAGAATTCTTACAAATTCTGGGCATTGAGAGTAGATTTAGAACGAATTACTGGATTCATATTCCAATTTGGCAATGAAAATTCTTCTTTAAATGGGCAAAAAGCAGCTACGACAATTTAATTTTCCCGAGCAATTTTTAGTGTGTAAAGTAACTAAATCATTTACGCCAGACGAAAAACTTCTTAGATATATACCAACACAATTAATTTCTATTTTCAGCATTGCTAAGAGCAAAATTTTCAAAGCTCTGGAAGTTGTAGTTTCGTTCAGACTTAATTTCAAATTATATCATAATACAAAATAATAAACATAATCACGATTGCTTTGCTGGTAGCTTAAATGCTTATCTTATGATATTCTTATTTTGAAGTGACCTAGAAATGTATATGGGAAGCGAATCAAGTAATCAATGCACCTTGTTGCTGATTATTACGTCAATTCTAATATTTATATTTCCAAAGTAGGTATACTTAATCACATTTAATGTTGAATACTGGAAATACGTATATCATCGTACACTTTAATTTAACCATGTTTGGCTCCGTAAACTAATACTAACTAGCCAAACCCGTAGGCTACTCCTCACTCATTGTTTGATAGTTTCTTTAAAAAAGTGGTAAAATAGCTGCGCGGAGATGTAATAATTGTATCTGTAGAAAAATGCTCTGTTGACGATATTTCTAATGCATATTTGAAATGTTGTTTTTCATTCTCTTCTGTTATGTTATGTTTTCTATATTAGGATAATTTAGGCTAATTTAGGAAAAACAGCCAACACGTTTTAGGTGGTGGAAAATTTAAGGCCTCCATCGGGAAACTTACGGAAGTAAATACCGAACAGGTACAAAACAAAAACTGGTTACGTGTATTGGCCGACTTCCTGCTCAAAATTATCTTTCCATTATATTTAGCCTTCAATCACCCTACATTACGCTACTAAAAGCCGCTTGAATTTGAGGTCAAACATTTTAACAGTTATTGTAATTTGTAATTAGACTAAAACGTATTTAAATATAATGTTGTACTGGCGAATAAGCAAGTAATGAGATGGCACCCGTACTTGGCAACACGTTTTAAGTAATTACTGTTACGGGCCAACGATCGTTCTCGTCAACCCGCAACAAACCGATATGATTACTCTTCGACTAACAGAGGGAGTAGGAGTAGGGAGGATTCGCGGCAAACGATTAGAGCAAGAAAAACCTGATTGTTACAATGTGCGAGGCAAGTCGATATAAGTGGCGCCGGCCTTCCAAGTCGCAGCTAAATAAATATTACCGTGAAGGGGCCGAAGACCGACAGCTTACGGGTAGTAACCTACCTTGTTGTGCTTCCTCCTTACCACAGTATTTCTCACGAAATAATACAAAAATAAAATACATAAAAATAGAAGTCATAACCCTGAAATCAATTTCCTAGAATGTCCTCGAAAAGTACGTCTTATCCGTCTCAAAAATTCTAAGCCGCGCCCGCCAATAAAAACACTCCAAACAGTTACAACTATTAGGATAACGGAAAGATGGTGTAAAATACGCTATTTATGTACCGTAGTAATAAAAGGGATCTACCAAACGTACAAAACGCAAAACCAAACAAACTTCTCACTGCGTTTTTAGCATGCTTATGATTTTCCATTTTAACAGAAAAAAATTTTAAACCTATTCCCAGCAAAGAAAAACACTTAGAAAATCAATGAAACTTTTATTTTACATTTTCAATGTTAACTAATAAATATATTTGATTGGTTTCCAGGAATTCTTCCGCGTAGCAACTTCTTAGTCCTTGGACGAACCGGGGTGGTTGTCTCGACGACTTTTCGGCAAGGTCACATTTGCCATCTTCGGTCTTGTCGGATAACTCTCTGCGTAATACGACCGTTGACGTTCGTTTCTGCTGGGGCTATATATACTTCTTGGCCGTTCCGTGTGGTTGTGCTTTGTTGATTTCGGGCTCAGTTGCTTGTGATGGGACCGGCTATGGCTAGAACGTTCTGATTTTGTTGAGGTGGATTTGTGTTTTCTTCCTGGTTTCTGTTGTGTGTTTGTTTTTTGGCGAGAACCGGTTTCCAAGCGGATGGTAGTCTTTGGGTGTTATCACGAGAATTTAGGGTTCTTGGGTGTTTCTCGATTTCTATTGCTTCCCTTATTATTCTTGATTTCAGGTGTCCTATGTTGGCCAGTACTTTGATGTTTTCGAAAGCAATTTTGTGAGATGATGTGCTCACGTGTTGTGCCAGTGATGAAGTCTTCTCGTTCTAACGTACGGCATTTTCGTGTTCTTCTTTTCTCACATTGACTCGTCTATTCGTTTGACCTATGTATGTTTGATCGCAGTCCTGGCAAGGAATTTCGTAGACACCTTCATTCTCCAGGGGTATCCTTGTTTTGGGCTTCGTAGAATGGAGCTGATCTTTCTGTTTGTTGTGAATGTAGTTTCCACATTGTTTTCGTAGAATTCCAGAGATTGTGTCTGTTGCTGTTTTGAGGTACGGCAGGTTTTTCTTTTTCAACCTGTGGTTTAACTCGGCTGGGCTTAAGCGTATCATTGATGGTTTGATTCTTGAAGCCATTTTGTCGTAGAGCTTTTCGAAGTTTCTTCATTTCTTGGTCTATGTTTTTTGGGCCTGCGAGTCTTTGAGAACGGATGACCAGGGTTTTGACTACTGATCGAAGTTGTGCCGGATGGTGGTGTGACTCCGCGTTTAAATAGCGGTCTATATGAGTGGGTTTCCAGTACACCGTATAGTCCAGGTTTCCGTCCGATTTCTTTTTGACCAAAACATCCAGGAACGGTAATTGGTTTTCTGATTCCATTTCCATTGTGTATTTGATTTTCGGGTGGAGACAATTTAGGTGGCCCAGGAAGTTGATAAGATGTGCCTCTCCATGTTGCCAAATAACAAAAGTGGCGTCCACATATCGTAGCCAGGGTATGGGTTTGTGTACTGCTATTTCTCGTGCTTTTTGTTCTAGGTTTTCCATAAACACATTTGCTATGACTGGGGATAGCGGGGAGCCCATTGGTGCGCCTTCTATTTGCTTGTACCGTTGGTTGTTGTACAGGAAGAACGTGTTCTTGAGGCAGTGTTTTGTCAATTCCATTATGTGGGTTGGTGGATCATATTTTTGTTTGATTATGTCCGGAGATATATATATATACAGG
>JABXWE010001033.1:0-35762 GCA_014611495.1 Limonius californicus
TCTAGGAAACTTTTGGTAGAATATAGTTAGGTTGGCAGCAACTATTTGTGTTTGTCAGTTGTGGGAATTCGACGTTTCAAAGTTTATTTAACACGAAATCGACATTATAGTTTAATGCAAAATATATCAATTTAAATTCCGCAGGCCGCGATAATACTCAAATCTGATAAAGTCTTTCAGCAAGGAACATACACTTAATGTCAGACCGCAGGCATACCAATCGCTGACAACAAAATGTCACTCAAAATCGTTTAAGAATGAACTCCATTCTAGTCTTAAAAGTAGTGTGAGAATAATGTCATTCTAATACCGAAACAGAGAAAACATTCTTATCTTGCCAATTTGTTTACGTTTCGCTTCCACCTATCTTTTTGAATAGGTCTCTTTCGTGCCTTCTCCTTCTCACAAGGGTTAATTATACTTAAATCCATATTATAATATAAAGTATAACTTAATAGCACGGTAGTGACCAGTCTAATCACAACTAAGTAAATTATTATAGCACACTGCAGCACAAGCCATGTTGTCCACAGCAATCACGTGACGCTAACCACGCGCTATCATTGCCTGAAGTTCATATACACACTTTTGCATCGGAACTGTTAAAACAAATACAGAGTTTTGCATCTACTATAAGAATTCAAATCTATTTTTATATTGAAAACAAATTTTTGCACCCGACCGCTATATCAAATCATATTGGGTTACTGTAACGAATCCAACGGTACATCAAACCCCATTTTTAAATTTTCTGCATATACACAGTTTTGCATCTAGTGGCCTCGTATTACAAGTGACAATTAATAAGCTGTGCGCTGTGGACTTTTCTAAAAATTGCAAATGGAAATCTAATAACCATCGTTTGGTCCAATGATTTCGCGAACGCATTTGCGTCAGAAATCGTTCATTAAATCATTATCAAGTTGCCATTTGCGAAATGGCACGAATCAAAGCGGTCTAGTAGATACAGCAATCTTGCAAATGACATATTTGTCAAAGTTTTTATTGTGGAGTAACATTTACCGACAAACAGCTTTTGTAATTTCTACAAGTAATCTACATTTCAAATGTGAGTTGTGAAAGAAACTAGACATTGTTTTCTCCACTGCACTACATTATTCTGCATTTATTTCCCGGTGAGTGGTGATGAAATCAAACTTTCTTTAATTGGCGTATTATCGTATGGAAATGTTAATTAATGCAAAAGTGTACATTTTTAAAGTGCTTGCATATGATTCGCAATCAGTGAAGTACCTTTTCAGTGAACTTTTGCAAAACAAGACCGATGTGGATTTACTTCTTGGCTTGATTTTGGAACAATCCACGGGTCTCATTTTTTGATACGTTCCACAATACTTCAACTATGGTTCAAATTTTCATTTGAAAGTTTGTATAAGGGGAATTAATACAAAAGAATCATAATTTTACGAAAGTTTAATATATGAATTATAATTACTCTAGACGAAATGGTCTTTCAACGTATTTTCTTATGCGAAAAATAAGAATTACCTGTTTTTGCTTGTAAGAGTGTTTTCAACCTATTTTCGTCACGCTTTGTTTGCGGAAGTCTCGAGGTGAATAACACCCGTGTAAGATCTTGCCAAATTTTTATTACAATTAAATTATTTTATTGCAGTGCAGCCTGTTTTCTACGGTAATCAACATAAATTAATATCCCATTAAAGGTTTAAAAACCTTTAATCTGTATTTACCCACAACAGAACAAAAAGATGACATGCAACTGCTTAACTACTTTTGTCTGTATTCAAATTTAGGCTACGTGCAGAACAAAGTAAATGACATTGTGGAATTCCCAGTTCTACTATTTTCGTTACTGGACGAAAACACATGTTTGTGGTCATCCAACTTCTTCAAATCTGTAAAACTTAATTGTGTTCCACTTATAACCACAAAAGAATACAATGCGTGATTTGTTTTACCTCATATTAATGTAATGTTTAGTTAAATTAATTCCGCACGTAATTTCAGTACTCTAATTAATAGTACAGGGCCGTATTGAAATACAAACCACAATAATAAATGCAGAATTGAGTAGCAGGATTTGGCATACAGTAAAATCTGTGGAAAATGCTTAGAACAATACGCTGCGTAAACTAGAAATTTCTCGTTTCTGCTGGGAGCTAGTCTGCCTCATATTGATGACGTCAAAATCTGTTATTCATTCTATACTTCAAATTAGCCTCAGGAATTAACTGTTATGATGTTTACCAAAGATATAGATTTGTTTTTAACATACAAACCACAAGGTGAGTTTTCTCAGAAATGTTTACATCATTTTCGTAGTGTAATCTTTTTTTTTTATTTGTAGTAATAATCGCAAAAGGTAATTCTTCAATAGCTAGTATTGCTCTTTGAATACTCGTTTCGTGGATTTGATAAATTTATTTCATCTTTATATAAATGGAATTCAAGAAGCTATATTTAAGTTAATATTATGTGATTATGACTCATTAAATGGCATAGTAAAATTAAACATGCGCAATTTAGTTTCAAAAAAGACATATTTTTATAAAATTATATAACTTTTTATAACTATGCTGTTCAGATTTTTTAGTTAGTGCTTTACAGTATTTTTAGTATTTATGTAACCTTTTCCGTCTTGAAAATAGAGGGCACTGTAAGTTTTGTAAGACCTTGCAAAATAACGTAGGATCTGTGTTCTACTAATATGCAGCATAGTCAAATAACAGCACATAAATTCAGCGGTTTACTGTTGAGAAGACTTTAGGTAGTACGAAAATTATAGAAAAACTTCTTTGAAATCAGTTCTTGAAAATATTGGGGCATAATAATGGATTTTGCCAACATCTCGAGTTAGTATAATTTCCTTAAAATCTATTCCAAACACAAAGAAAGTTATGTAACTGTTGATATTTTACATTACTTTCAATGATTAGTGTAGATATCACCATTATTTTGATATGTAAGATTCAGAAATGTCGACGTAATTTCCCTAATAATTCATTTGACAGTTGTGTTTGAAGAACACGGATTGACCTTTTTTTTCTCATTCATTCATACTACCGTTCCTCCCCGGAACCGCTTTCGCATTACTTCAGGGGGTGCGGGCATCCCTTACACACTAAACAGTCATACAACGTGTACTCTAAACTTAACTAAGCGAAATGCGGTCGCCCCAGTCGGGATTCGAACGCCCCAGCCGATCGACCACATTTCACTGTGACCTCGAGTGGTAACGCGTTCCCGCACTACTCCATCGAGGCCCCTTACACGGATTGACCTAACATTTTTTCTATTTTTCTCTTACATACTAAAAAGGACCTCGCTAACGTACTAACGCCATTATTTGGAAGTCTGTAGATGAAATATAAATACAGGTATAGCAAAAATACTAAATAGAAACTATAATTGTCCAATCATAATTAACCGTGGTTTTACAACCTAGAAAAATAACGTCAAATTTATGTTTCAGTCTTCTGAACCAGACTGGTAGAACCATCAAGAAATATAATCGAATAGAAGAGAATTTGAAATTCATTTGTTTAAACAAACATATACAGTGTGTCCCACTTAAGAACTTACCACCCTCGTAAAATTTGCATTTTTCACCCGATTTTCGTAAACTTTTTTTTATTGGATAGATCTCTGAAAAATGCTTTAAACGCATATGTCACTTGTTTTGACGACTAAACTCCTGGCCAACTGTGATCCCTTTTTGGGGTCGAAATTTAGAGAAGTACTATTAGGGATTTTTTCAGTGCAAAAATAACCACGGATTCTTATTCCGGACCACTTAAAACCGCACTATACCCATTTTTATCGCTCTTATATACAGGGTGTCCTAGCTGGGACATTTTTTAATTTTTTGATATGAAGAAAAGTGACGCGAATTAAACACATTAAGTGGATATTCTAACAATACCGAATGCTTCCCAAGCAACAACTAAATTTACCACAGGGTAGTCCAACAAAAACGTACGCCAAAATTAACAAAATATTTAATTTTTAATGAAAAATTAGTTGTATACAAATTGAACACATTTTTATTGTATTAGAGCAACTCAAAAACAAACAAATAAGAAATAGAATAACTAACAATAATATTGAACTTAAATAGTAGTCATTTCAATTAGTCCACCATTTTGCATTACGCATTTGTCTATGCGTCGTCTATTGCTGTTTACTACTCTTCTTAGCTGTTGCCTGGTTATACTGTGGCAGGCCTCCCTAATGCGATTGCAAAGTTCTTCTCGTGTTTGGGGTCTTGATTTATACACCTTATTTTTTATGTGGCGTGAGGTCTGGAGACCTAGGCGGCCAATTAATTAAAGGGCTGTTTCGCCCAATCCAACGATTGTGAAAATTCTCATTTAGCCATCTCCGCACTTCAACATAGTTATGAATGGGTGCCCCGTCCAGCTGCACACGTAAATCGATACGAACATTAAGGGGCAGTTCATCGATTTCATTATTTAATTCATTCTGCAGAAATCGAAGAAAATTGGCTCGGTTCAAACTTCCCTCAAAAAAGAAAGGTCCAATTAATCGTTCAATATTCCACACCAAACGTTCACCTTAGAGGAGTATTGCCTTTTGCATTCTATCACCAAGTTTGGATTTTCCTCACTGCACATTCTGGTATTTTGTGACGATACAATACCGTTTGTCGTAAATGTAGCTTCATCGGTGTATAAAATATTTTTGAGGATTCTAGGATTTTCTAAGTACATACCTTGCAACCATAAACAGAATTCCATTCTTCTTTCAGTGTCGCCATCTTCGAGTTTATGGAGAAATTTTGGCTTAAAGGGTTTCTTACCATTTTTTTTCAAGCATTTCTAGATAGAGTTTTTTCTAATATTTAAAACTCTACTTGCCCCTCTAACGCTTGAGCGAGGATTCTCATTAAAATAATCAAGAATTATTTGATTTCCTGGAACCACACGATTACGATGCTGATTGGGGAGTTTGTTTATACTTCCA
Organism: Limonius californicus; assembly: GCA_014611495.1. Classification (NCBI taxonomy): domain Eukaryota; kingdom Metazoa; phylum Arthropoda; class Insecta; order Coleoptera; family Elateridae; genus Limonius; species Limonius californicus. Next base: position 4,966 of record JABXWE010001033.1, read on the forward strand.
TGTTCGAAAAAAAATAAATTAATTCTCCTAACTGTAACATGGTTAATGTTCCGTCCAGGATGTCTTCTGTTGAATTCTTCAGCAGCTTCATGAAAACTACGCATTCGGTCGCCTATTAATCATACAATTTCCACTTTTTCTTCTGAAGAATAAGCCATATTACTTTCGATAAGCACTACAAGGCAAGTAAATCAGAGACAGTGACAATGACAGTGACAGTAGTTGATTATTTTTCAATTGTTTGTTTTTCATGGCAACAAAACAAACGAAAAAATGACTATTTAAGTTCAATATTATTGTTAATTTCTTATTTGTTTGTTTTTGAGTTGGTCTAATACAATAAAAATGTGTTCAATTTGTATACAGCTAATTTTACATTTAAAATTAAATATTTTGTTAATTTTGGCGTACGTTTTTGTTGGACTACTCAGTGGTAAATTTAGTTGTTGCTTGGGAAGCATTCGGTATTATTAAAATATCCACTAAATGTGTTTAATTCGCGTCACTTTTCTTCTTATCAGAAAATTAAAAAATGTCCCAGCTGGGACACCCTGTATATAAGAGCGATAAAAATGGGTATAGTAGGGTTTTAAGTAGTCCCGAATAAGAATCCGTGGCTATTTTTGCACTGAAAAAATCCCTAGTAGTACTTCTCTAAATTTCGATCCCAAAAAGGGATCACAGTTGGCCACGAGTTTAGTCGTCAAAACAAGTGACATATGCGTTTAAAGCATTTTTCAGAGATCTATCCAACAAAAAAAAGTTTACGAAAATCGGGTGAAAAATGCAAATTTTACGAGGGTGGTAAGGTCTTAAGTGGGACACACTGTATGTACATATTTCCGTTAATTTGAATTATTACTTTAAAATTGATATTTTTTAATGTGAATAACTCAGGTTTGTGCCCTAGCCGCTTCTCTCTTTATCTCAAAGCAGTAAACTGCCGGTTCTCATTGATCGTCAATGACGTATAAATTCAACATTCCTCCAGAGTTTGTGCAAAACATCACGTCATCTTACATCTCCTTCGTACGCCAGCAGACACGGTTAGTGGGTTGGTTTTGAATACATGCAAACTCTAGCGAAGAAAACGTGTTTTCCACAGGGGAAGATCCGAATCTGAAACGGGAAACGTAATATCTATTCCACTAACTACATCGTGGCTGTGCAGTGTGCATAGCGGTGCACGTAGACAAAGCCGCATTTTAATGTGCTTTCTCTACTAGTTTTAAACAGGTACTGTCTAGGGACTTTCGTTGAATTGTACTACTCATATACAAGAATTTTCTATAGTATGCGAAGAGATACTAGTAGGAAATTTTGCTGCTGAAGTTAATGCAATTTTAATTGTTGCTTCACTGTATTGATTCCAAAGATTATTGAATACTAAAATTTCTCTTTTAAAGAATTTAATTGAATCTTCGCTTGTTGAAGAACTACCAAATATTCTTCAACATCTTCATTTGATGATAATGTATTTTTACCAAAGACTTTTTCAGTTTTGATACTGTAAATTAATGAGTATAGCGATGGAAACTACACTTGTATGGGCACGTACATTGTCTTGATGAAAAACTATTTCTCGCTTCGCTAGAACTGGTCGTTTAGTCAATTGGTTCAATAGATTAACATAGTAGTCTCGTGTTATTGTTAAGCACCTTGGAAGACAATTTTGTAGAAAACCGCTGCCATTACCTTTCCAGCAAACTTTGCTTTGTATTTTTGGTGACTGTGATAGTTAGATTGCTTTGATTGTTATTTCGTTTTGCATGTCAGATGATAGTCCCAAGATTCATATGTAGTTACATATCGACGTACTAACTCAATTGAATTGTTTTCGAAACGCTCCAATTGCTCCAAACACTTTTGAGAGGTTCGCATCGCAATCGTTATCAATCAATTATTTGCAAACTCGACACCCATCTTGCGGATAGTCATTCATCTGATATACGTAGAGGCAGACCCTAAAAAATTTGTAAAACGTTAATTGGGAATCCTTCCAAAACCATATTATGGATTATTATTTTTTCATTATTTCATGTGGTGCCTTACAGGCTTTCATAGACACATTTAATTTCTGTTGTCACTGCAGTAATAATTTCAAAATTACTATTGTCATTTATCCTTCATTTCAAGAACTTTTCAAATGATCCTCGAATTTTAGAAGCATTCGTCGTTGCCGGAATAGTGACCGGTACGTTCAAAAACGATTTAAGCTAATCTATGAGATTAAAACATTAAACCTTTCCTTGTAGTGGAGGTTATCTGTAAAGGTAATTTGATTCACACCAGCCAAAATTATTATGAAAAATTAATCGACATGCCAAATTTGACTACAAACGGTAGACAACACAGACACCTAATAGCAATCTGAAAATATGCATAACTTCACAGGTGCACATAAAGCCAGACGGATAAACATCCCAATCTGACTGTCGCGTTGATATCCGATTGATATGTTTATCGGATTGATGCTGGTGTGAAAGAACGCATTTGTAGCACTGCATTGGTGTTAAAAAAAGATAACGATAACTGCACCGACCGCAATAATATCGCACTGTGTGATAACGGCCTTACGCTCACGCATTGCTGTAGACATACCTATTTATTTCCAAACGATTCCCCGAACTTCTATGGTATATATCGAATTGCCAAGGAACCGTGAAGAGTAATTTGTTATATAGAAAATTTGATAAAAGGAAGAGCAAAATTTTTAAGTTATCAAAACCTCTTAAATGCGACAGAAATGAATATGTACAATACAATGTATAATATTGTAGAAAAGATTATTCGGTGGTATACCAAAACGCGCTACTATGTCATTTTTCCTGCTTTGTGTCATTTTCATGTAAGAGCTTCAACTTTTCTTATTTACTTAAACAATTACTGCTTCGTTTTGAAAATTTATGATTTTAGTGATATGAGTACACTATGCAAGAATGCAAATGCATAATGCATAAGTTTGTTGTGAAGCTTGTACAAGCTTAAATACAAATCCACTTGTATTCATACATGACTAAGAACAAAGAAAATGGACACTTATAATAATACGTTCGGCCGCGCTTATTCTAAAAGAATCGCTACTAAGTTGACAATAAACAAATTGTATTTTTCATTTTCTAACGGTTTAAATGCACATTCTTTGTAGTTTGCGATATTTATAAATTTTAACGTAAATAATTGTTACTCCCAGAAAAATAATGATGTAAATATAAACATATATACTGGCTGACAAAACTCCGAAATTGATATGGAATAGGTTTAGGGTTGTGCGATTGTGGATTTCATTAATCTAAAATCGATAAGTAACGTATTAATCAAGTAATCAATTAATTATTTATTCAAAATAATTATTGTAGGCACTCTGGCAGTTTTCTTTTCACAACTTTTATGTGGGAAATCAAAAATGTTGTATTATGCCTCTCTTTTGGAATATTACGTATAAATATACAGCAGTGGTCGGCAACCATCTCAAGGGATCGGGCCACTTGAATAACCAATAAATGGTGGCGGGCATGTGAGGAGCGGATGTGATGTGAAACCACTAAAAAAGGGAATTTTGTAAGCTTAGCTATGAAACTAATGATCCACGAAATTTTGAATTCGCTCCTACGGAAAGGGCATTGGAGCCGGACTCCAGGTATGTACCGTCTTTTCAATATGCCAGTTGACGTGGTGGCAGTCACTCCCCTGCCGGTGAATACCAGCTAGCTATTGGGGTTGTGGTAGGTTCTGGTATATCACGACACAGATTCACAAAATTTTTAATTTTTTGCCAATGTTAGCAAATTGCTCCATAATGTTATGTTATGTTTTTCAGTTTCATATTGTTTTGTTTAAATAAATCGATATTAACATAAAAATGATGTTAAATTTGGAGGAGATGCGGCCCAGGGGGGGGCACATTTTCAAGCTGCGGGGAGAAAGTACAAAGTAAAATTTGTTAATTACTTTAGTGATTAGAAAAGTGGTATACCTAAATATGGCACTCCCGGGTAAGGTGAAAATTTTTTGACCTCTCGACTTAACGGTTAAGGATCTATCAATCACAATAATAAAAGGATGAGTAAAACAAATAATAAGTGGTGAAATCGACCGCCCCAACGGGACGATAAGGTTTTTTTACTAAACATTACAGGGGCCGCACGAAAGAGAATGTTTTAACGACAGTACGCGGGCCGCACTAAAGGTCCTGATATACAGTATAGCTTCACAATCCAGACAGGTACAATATTCTCTGGTCCCGATTTTCGAATTTTGCTGATTATAAACATATTAAATTAAAATGCAATAAAGATTTCTTAAACGAATTCTATCTATTTCTATAAACAAACAAAGCTATATTCGTACAGATTCATTTTGTTTAAAATAATATCTAATTGTTTGCTGTTCGTGTTTTCAAAAAAGTGTCTATGGGTTTTTCTTTCAATCTTTATAATAAAAGAGCATCTTGTATCGGAATGATATGTTCTTCTGCCCATTGAATGAATTGGCCCAACAGTATCTTTGTACATGATGTTATTACAAGATTCTGGTACAAGCCCACATTCGGAATCGGTAATTTTCAACGCATTATCGTTAACTTCAAGCCTCTGTAATTAAATCGTGATCTGTAAAATTTGCCACGCCCTCATTTCGTCCAATTGCTCAATTAAAGAGCTACTCAGAGCTAATTTGTGGATGAATAGAACTTAACGTTTGCGCAATTGCGTTTATGTAAATTTGTGTTTAGCGATTTAGATTACCATTGTTGTTTCAACTGACTCAGAGGAATTTTGTCTTCCTCATCCCATTGTCTTTTTGGCCAGAGTATCGTGTAGCTTTTTTGTAATATTTTTTTATTAGTTATATTTGTCCATGATTGATGCAAGTTCAGGACGACCTTCTCCAAAGTGTAGCTCAAAGTGTTTGTTAACTCATTGTCTTGAGATATTGAATCAATAATTGTTTGTGTAAGCCTCTTTAATATTTTGTATCGCATTTTAATGTAGTAGCTGGTATTATCACTGTACAGTTATGGGCCAAAACATACTTTAAAGTTTAAATCAAAATCTAATGCATCCTCTGGTAGATGTGATTCAGGGTTATTTATTAGAAGAAAAGCTTTTGTGGTAAATTTTTCCCAAAAAAAAATAGAAGATTTCAAGCGCTCAATCCAAGGTTTTTTGAACCATATTTAATGTGTATCGATTATTAAGTAAGTTGAACGGCACCAAACTGTAGAATTTTATCAGTTTGAACACATGTCTATTGTCCGTATTAGCGAAGCTCTAGTTATCACTAATTTGACAATTGTTTTGATACTGTTAGTAGAGAAGCTTTTTTGCAATTCCTTCTTAGTGGTTCTTATACAACCGCAAATATTGTTATTTCTTTGGTTTGGACAGTTTGTAATTTGGCTTAAGTGCCACTTGCCCTGTGTACAAATATTTGATAAACCATCTCACTTGCCCGTGAATGTTTTTACTACAAAACTACACAATTATTGTATTAAATGGAATAGAAAATGTATTATTAAAGACATGATTAAACGTTTGGTGCATCAGATAATCAATTAATCGTATAAAAAATGTAATTAACGGGTGGGATTAAAGTAAGTGGAATTTTTTTATTGGCGTATGCAAGAAATATAAAAATTTTAAAAAAATTCATATTTTTAAACCAAAATTAAATATTTGCACAATTACGTGTGCTGGTAGCTCAGTTGGTAGAGCGCTCGCTTTCTGAGTAAAATGTCGATTCTGATTTGGGTTCGAAACGTAAGCACAACTATGCAGATTTATAAAAATCTTGTCTGCAACCCACCACACACAATTTTCCAAATCCTGCTTGCATCCGTGGAATCTTAATGCTAAAAACCTTCTCTGGAATTTCTGTCGTTCGGATTCGATTTTAAACTATGTCCCCCGTGTTTCTACCTTAGCGCTAAGGAGAAAAACGTAGCAGCGAAGAGGGTGAAGCCCAGCAGTGCGACAAAAGGCTGTCAATGATGACACTACTACTATATTTAATTATAAAATAGAACACCGTCTTCTTCAATTTTTCTTAACTTGGTTTTAACCTACCTATCATGCTTCGGACAATACTTAAACTAACATTTTTGCTCTGCTTTTTGATTCTGGTTTGCAGGTGTTTCACCGATTGAGCTTCCCAGCCTTCACTATAAACTAGTCTCGACAGTATTGATTAAAAATCCTCAATCTCTGTTTAGTAATATTTATTTGGTTACAAATTTGATATTTCTTTCTCTTAACCAGTCTTGATTTGAAGCAGCACAATGGCTACTTGCTAGGTCAGGCCAAAAGACAGTAATTCCATCCTTATGATGTGTTTTAATAAACTTTTCAACAATAGGTAAACATTTATGCTGATATACTTCGGCATTAATAGTGGGACCAGTTGAAGGTCTTATGTCTGGTTCAGAAATTCCTTTTTCAGAAATGACTATGCAAACCAAGACTGTTCGTTCAAACTTTGCTTTTGGTTTAAATGTTATCCAGAACATTCTCCTTATTGCTGGTATAATATCCATCATTTCCTGGCAAACTGGTGTTCGACAGAATAAAATATTTTTCATTATCCACAATGATGGATATTTTTCCGAATAAAAATTGTCTTCTAAACTTCCTGCATTTTTTGGGAACCTCTTCTAGTTGCTTTGCCGTATATTTAGGGACCTGCTTTCATTTATAATAGGTATGTTATTTTTTACTAAATTATTTCGTATAAAACCCCGAGAAACACCATAGTTCGCTGCTAACTTGCGTTGGGATGTTGCCACTTTGTTTTCAGCCCTTAACACTACACCCCGTTGCTGTCTATTATTCAAATGGAAGGTCTACTACCTCTTAGCTTCTCTTCAACAGCAATTCCGATTTTCCATCGTTTGATAATTTTGTACAAGTTGCAATATTTTCATTTTTAAAATTGTTAATTACCTTTTTTTGATAGTCCAAGTAGCTTATAAACACGACGACGTAAATCAACTTGCTTTTCCATTACAAATATAATTAATTACCCGTTAATCAAATAATCTATTATTTGAAACAATCATCAATGTTTAATCGTTCGATTAATCGATTAGTAAGCGGTTAATCCATAATTATTCACAGCTCTAAATGTGGTTAACGACAATTGTCCAGATCAATAACTTCTGTGAAATTTTTGCGTTTTAAGAATTTAATTGGCTGTCAGTGAAAAAATACGTCACTGTAAAAGGTCCGTGTCTGCCACATGACAGGTGAGCGCAGTTCTCATTTACATAAGCCATTCCAGTTAATAATTAATAGGATTTCATTTTAAATGTGCAACTGTTTTATAAAATATAAAATTTTTAGAAGTGTATTAAAAATGTCTTTCCCTGATCTCATTAGTAATTACTAATGAGAAAGTACAAAACCGTGAAATGTATACCGTTAGATTTGTATTAAATATTGTAGTTGTTTTGATACTAATTAATAAATGAATTTAGTGAATGAAAGTTAACCGCATATTGTGAATGTTTCCCTTTACTATTAAATATGTGTGTAAAAACACTAACATTGTACTCAAAAAAGTTCCCTGCTCTGTTAAAGAAATGACTAGTAGAAATTGGCATCGCTGATCATCAGCAGATCTCGATATCTCAAAGGTTTAACCAATTTAGCCAATATAACTTTCAAGAATATCCTGAAATGATCAAAGTTTTTGTAATGAGGTTTTTGTGATACAAAATTAAGTCTAAAATGTAAACCTGCAAGTCATTCTAGGTCACTCCACTTTTAATTCTATATTTTAACGATTTAACGTTATCGTTATCATTTTTAGTGCTGTTCTGTTTGTCAGGCTTCGGCAAAAGCACGTTTATGGTTAGTAAATTTTTATCTTAGAGCTTCTAGAAAAGCAAAGAAGTTCAGGAATACTACTATATAATACGTGAATACTACTATATAATACGTGCAAGTACTTCCCCAGAATACTAAAACGGTTCTCCAATTTATGATACGTATATCGTACATTAACAAATATTGTATATGTATAACGTAATTGTTTAAAATTAGATACTACTACTGTTAATAATTGAAACAGAATTCTTCGTTGTTTAAAAGGAATTTCAATATTTTAGGGCTTCCAGTTTCGCCGGAAACGAAACGGAAATGATCGCAACTTTCTCACGTTCAGTGGAACAACCTTTACATTGTGTAATTTATGGTATCAACGTTTAATTTCGAAGTTCGTTTGTGAGAATTTTGTTATATACCAAATGATTTCTAACATTGTAAAAATGTTTTTAACCCTAACTCTTTTTCAATGAAAAAATTGTGAATCATCATTACTTATAGTGAACTTTTTTTGGGTAAGATAGTACGCAGAACGTTAAAAATATATTCACAAAATTCTCGATAATTGTACCACATCAAATTAAATCCTTATATTTCATAATATATACTCGTAGTAGCAAAAATAGGTGTAATCGAATTTTATTTACATGTCATATTGAAATGCAACATATTAGCTTGTTTCTTTCATAATTGGCGCTTATTGTAAACAATGTAATCTGCATGTTAACATACGAGTATAACCACCTGTTTCATGAAATTGTATTCTATTACTTTTTCGATCATAGTAACAGCAAACCAGTGATAAATAGAATAAAAATGTTCGTAGCGTGTGTTTACACAAATATGTAATATATATAAATTGACCAGGGAAGTAATTTTCGTGGTTTTTGATTCACTTACAATTTAATGATTTTATTTTATTATGCAAATATATTGGTCAAAATAGGCAACTAGCAGTAGGTTACAACATTTTCACCAGTTTCAATTCGTTTAATAAGATTTAATAGCTTATTATTACAACCCTTATTACAGCTTACATCCTCCAGTGCATACTCGGTTTGAGGAATATTCTCCCACTCTTCCTGCAGGGCAATCCGAAGATCGTTTACATTTTCCGGAACGACTGCACGACTCCTAATGCGTTTTTTGAACATATCCCAGACATGCTCTATAGGGTTTAAGGCGGGGCTGCGCGCTGGCCAAATCATACGATGGATTTGCACTTGCTCAAAATACTCTGAAACGATACACTCCGCATGTGGCCGAGCATTATCGTCCATAAATACGAACCCATCTCCAATAAACGGACCGTATGGTACAACATGTTCCGAAAAAATCTCTTCAATGTACCTATGTGTGTTCAAAGATCCATTTTCAATGAAAACTAGCTCTGTGCGGGCGTTAAAAGATATGCCAGCCCAGACCATTATCGAGTCTTCGTGAAACGGTGTCCTTGGAGAAAATGTACATTCGAAGTAGCGTTCTCCTGGCCTTCTCTACACTTTCCCTCGACCATCTGGGGACAGTGCAGTGACTCGGGACTCGTCTGAGAATAGAACATTGCCTCATTGCTGCTCTGTCCAATCTACGTATTGTCTTAGAAACTGTAGCCGAGCAATTCGATGTTGAGCGAGCAATTCTGGGCCTGTTGCTAGTTTGAAAGACCCTAATCCAGCTTCCTTGAAGCGTCTTCTTACCGTTCGCTCGCATACATTATTCCCTCGCACCTCCGCCAACCGATTTCTTGCCGTAGGAGCTGTTAAATGACGATCTCTTAATACCATATTTACTAAAAATCTATCATCGCGGGCCGTTGTTACTCTTGTTCGACCAGATCCAGGTCTCCTTGTGTAGTTTTGGGTTTCTTGAAACCGAAGAACAGCTCGATGAGCCGTTGTGTAAGGTACATGAATAGCTCTTGCAGCATATCGAATGCTGCGCCCGTCTTGCACTAGAGCTACAACCCTGGCGACATCTTTAATGCTTAATGGCATTTTTCGATGCAGAATTAAGTAAAACACAATACACTAACCCAACTGAGAACAGATCAATAGAAACAATTGCAATATTGCTACATAAAGTGTAAACAACAAATACAGCTTGCACAATAAGCATCAGTATTTTAGCAACGCTATAAAACTGGTGACATATAATTGAAGTTTTTGTTTCTTGACTCGTCATATAATACTCCCACCTGCCAGTAGTGACTTGATATTTGCACAATATAGGCACCCTTTACACTAAAATCAATAAATTTTAAGGGATCCGTTTTTTTTTGTCGGTGTGTGTATATGGATATGGGTATTGTAAGCGTATCAATATACATCGATGTGACTATTGTTATTGTTTTTACCGTATTCATATACCGATACGAGTATTGCGAAAGTAGCGATACCTGCACCTACTTCTAAGCTTGCTAATTTAGTAAAATTAATATATCGTAATGCTTAGAATTTTTTCTAGCAAAATATTCACGTTTGGCGAAAAATAATATGAGTCTAATACTCTTAGTGATACTAGAAAGCAGCGTGGTGGACAAGCGCGACTATACTGGTCAAACAGTATTCAACGCTAACGATGCTAAAATATTTGCAACTGAAATGTATAAGATTTTAAGGCTATTTTCAACGTTTAAATTTAGTGTAGTTAAAGCATAAAATTAATTTAAACACAGTTTTTCCATTGTCAAAATAAAAGCATGCTTATATGAAGTCCAACATTTTCCATGCATTTCCAAGGTGTGTATAACCCCTGGGTGTTTGAACTTACGCCTTAAACCGCTGAGACCTCCGCAGTGAATCAGATCCATCCTTATTCCGGAACAAGAAGCTTGCAGCTCGTGCGTCCCGAATTAAAAAGTATTTTAGGATTTTGCTGAGAATCACAACCCATGTTTTGCTCGTCAACGCATTACCACCTCAAAGTCTGATGCTTATTTTTAAATCGTATTAATTACATGGCATACCTCTTTAGCAAGGCTCCTTTGTCCTTTCATGTTTATGTTTTTTGAGTTTTCATATTTATGAGGCTTTAAAAATAATCACTTTGTCCGACTTGTTTTTACTTCCTTGAGACATCCCGAGAATTGATGCATTTTGTTCTGCTTATAAATATTCACAGAAGTACGCCATCTTGCTGATAAATCCTACAAGCAAATTACATAGTAATCGCTGAACAATTACATGAATCGCGTTCAATTATCCTGTTTTTTCACAAACTTATTTACATTGTCTGCAAAAATACTGCATTTGCATATTTATTTTAAATGCATTTACATAAATACACTCAAACCAACAATCATGTAAAATGCGTTTGTACTTCGGACTTTGGAACTGTGGTCTGATCTGTTTATGCCTACATTTCTTAGTCCTTACGGTAATGTAATTAATTTTCTTTTTGAATAAATTAAAATGTTTAATGGGCGAGTTCCTCTGCACAGCCGGATCTGTTGAATGGAATAGTATAATGTCATTTCCAAGCGTTTCTTGCAGAGTAATTCAATATTCAGTTTATGGGTTTTTGATCCTGAAGGTGTTTTGTAGAAACGATAAGGCCCGGAGGAAAAAATTATTTAATTCTCACAAAGCTATCTCTTTTCCATGAAACTCTTATCAAACCGTTTGTTGATAAATACCAGCCAAATAGAAAAGTAGACGTAATTAAGCATGGTGTTGAGGGAAAATACAGTAAAAACCCACAAATTATTTTTTTGCCTTAAACAAACTTAAGCAAATACACAGTTTTTAATAATCATAATGTGCGCTAACGACCTAGCTACAAGGACGTTTACATGCATTAAAATAGCTTGTAATGAGTTATGTGGCCTTTAATTATTCGAAGACAATGACAGACTATAAATGCACCGCTAAGTACTGCTTAATGCAAAAAACTAAACGAGATTAATTTGACCTTAAACTTCAAGACTAAGTAAATTTTCAAAGTGTGACTGGCATGTAAATCTCCCCTGTGACGGCCGCAACTTTTACCCTGTGTAAGTTGCTGCGGGTTTAATAAAATATAGCCAACCAACTTGACTAATTAGAACACGCCTTGTATTATGTTAATTTAAGTTTCAGGGCGAAAAGAGCACAGCAGTAATAATTTTGTTGTTAAAATGTTATTTAATAATAGTTATTCTTAAATTATTGCAGGGGGCTGAAGGGCAAGTAGCTGTTAGTGTAAAAGGTTATTACTTTTTAATTAATAATAAGTTATTATTAAATTAATAAATTATGTAATATTTACAGAACGTAGAACAAAGTATATTTTCGATCAAAAATCTTGTACACAAATGTTTGCAAAACAGAATATGTATATACAGTTTACTTTACATTTTACATAACATAAACAGTATAAAATAAACTTCACGAAATACAGGGTGTATCAGAAATAGGTACAAATATTTAAACCAGTAATAGATTGGCTTAAGTAGAATTCAATGGTACTATAAAAATCATTAATTTTATGTTTTTTAATTAAAAACTAAAATAAAAGTTTGTTTGGTGACTGCTGATGATACACAGAAAATGCATGTAAGCTGTACAAGGTTATTACCTAATTGTAAAGCAAATCCAAAATGGCAAACACGTAAGAACTTGTCTGGCTTGTGATAACTGAATAGAAATTACTAACCTACCTAATAGTATTGGTTTGTGGCAGGTGATAAGAAATTTTTTTGCACTACTATCTTACTGTCCTTTGCATAACATGCCTTTGAACTAAATTTTTTGTTATTATCCTGCGGTACTCAAACAATTTTGGGTCAAATTTTCAATTATTATTTTCTCATGTCTTAAGGGCCCCATTGCCAAAGAAATGTTTTTTCTAGTTTGTATGTATTGTAATCTACCATCGGATTTAATATTTGTACCTATTTCTGATACACTCTGTATATCTAAATATGGCTAAGTTTATTACTAAACTGATTTTTTTATATCATTAAATTATTAATATGGACTCGCTCATCAATTGTTTGATTATTAGAAAAATCTATACCAGCACTAAAAATATACGCTCCTACTTTTCGTTGTTAACCAAAACTTCATATGTTTTTAAAAAGTAATCGGCATGTTGCTCAAACTTAAGCCAATCAAACCATTGCTTGTCGAAGCACACGCATGACATAGGAAGGCAAGCTTTTCTGTAATACACATGTTCACGAAAAGCATACACGCAGTATTGGGACTCTATTCCAAAGTTGTGATATACCAAAGGAAAAAGATAATAACAACTTGCCAGATTATACTTCCTGAATTATGACGTATCATCTACAATCGCCAACAATGTTATTTACAAATTTATTATTAATAGAACAGTATGGGTAAAGAAGATATTAGAAACACATCATTCAAGAAATACCGTGTAATGAAAAATGCCTATAGCAAAAGTTGGTCTCATTACAACGTTAAAATTGATGCTAAATAAAATTTTGGTATTAATGTTTATTGTCTATCTCCACTACGCTGGAAAGAGCATGAGTATACATTTATATTATTAATTAGTATGGCTGTCCATATTTAAAAATACAATAACAAAGGACTGATTATATTTACATATCTTACAAATCATTGGTTATTTTAAGTTTCAAGAACGAAGTTTTCATTTGCCTTTTGAAGGTTTAATCTTCCACAAATTCATTATCATTGTTAGCTTAGGCAGTTTTACTAATAATGTACACATTTAAACAAGTTTTTTCAAGCTACTTGTTTGCATTGTATTTTGGTACTCGCTGGAAAGCGAAGTTCGCATTAAATTGTCGTAAAGTAAAAGTTTAATAAATAAGAAGCAAACATCGCATAATTCCCAAACAATATAATAAATCTCTTCAAAACACGTTGTGCGGTACAGGCTCCTAATGACAATGACATGTTAATATTTAATAAATACATTCACAAACATCGCACCTTATATAAAATGTTTTCCAAAATCCAACTTATGTAAGATGTGTAGAAGTGTCTGCCTAAGGTCCTAGAATGTCACGCCCTTACTTGTGAAACTGATCAGTTGAAATGTATAGACAGACAAACAGACCAGTTTAGGGTTATCTAAAAATTCCCAGTAAAAATTAAATAATTTTCACAAACACCATGAAGTTATTTTTTTTCCTCCACAATTGTTTTATTATACTTTAATCAATTTTGATTCTGTTGTTTGGTGAAAAGTTTCTGAATTCCATCGAATAATGATATTTTGATAATCGCTGAAAGTAAAATTCGCCTCATATTACCATAAAGTAAAAGTGTACCTAATAAACAAGAGACATACACTGTTTAATTACCAAACAATATAATAAATCTCTCCAAAAACGCATTACGCAACATAATATCTGTGTTAACACGACACTGATCTTGCTGACCTTGACATAATTGAGGATTCCCCGAGTTCGAAAATCGAATCTAGTCATTTGGTGTTTCCTATATTGAAATTTTTGCGTAGTCATGGGACGTCATCACTAAAGTTTAATTGTTATCTGTCCTGTTTTATGCTGTTGATTGACGTGGTACTAGTGATAGCTTTGTTGACATGGGTATTATTGTTATAACGTACGTCGATCTTTTTCAGACTTTAATTTGTGAAGTCACTTTCAAATTTTAAATGATAATTTCCTTGCAAAAGTATCCAAAACATACAGGGTTTGCCATATGTTAATATTTTTATTTTCTACTTTTTTCTATTACTTATATATTTTTTATTTTATACTTTTTTCTATTTTATATTTTTTATTTTATACCTTTTTCTATTTTATTTTTTATTTTATACTTTTTTCTATTTTATATTTTTTATTTTATACCTTTTTCTATTTTATTTTTGTATTTTATACGTTTTTCTATTTTATACTTTTTTTTTTTTTATATTTTATACTTTTTTCTATTTTATTGTTTTTATTTAAACTTTTTTCTATTTTATATATTTTGTTTTATACTTTTTTCTATTTAATATTTTTTATTTTACACTTTTTTCTATTTAAGATAAAACGCCTCGTAGCGTTGTTCAGCAATACATACTGAACATAAAACAGCTAAAATGTTTATTTTACCCAGGCTAACTTCTTCACGCAAGCTTCTTGCAGTTTTAAATTCGAACCTTGCATATGTATCTTTAACAATAAAGCTAAACTAATAGATATTATCGATGAAAGTAGCTCTTCATCAATACACTTAAGCCATTAACATTAAAAATAACTTCCACGCAAGTGGAAATTGCAGATTTTTGATCCCTAAGATTTTGTTGAAAACACGCCACTGTGCCCTAACAAGGCAAATCTAAGCAAGACTGATAAGAGTAATTTCTATTCAATTTGATACTGCTGTTCCAAGTTTTAATGTTGTCGAACACATTTTTCTCTTTATATTTTTGTAAATTCCGTTTTACTTGCATTAATAAAACACACATTTACTGAGTATACTCACATGATGAGGATTTTTGGAGAGGTTGATGGTAATTGTAATACAGCGGCAAGGCTATCCAATTAGAAGACATCCAAACCACACAGTTATTAAACCAACTGACCGACGACTACGAGAAAGAAGAAGTTTTGGTATAAAAGGAGGTGGTGGTGGTCGTCCATTTATGGTAAGACAGCTCAATATTTAAAGAAAATGAGAGCCTACGAGATGCAGACGTGGTATTTTTGGGATTGTAGACATACCAAAGTCAACGATACACCGAATATTACACGACAACAAACACTATTTGAACATGTTCCAATGGTAATTAGACAAATTATGTAGTACGAACAAGATGGTGCTCTAGTACGTTATGGAATTATAGTTCGAAATTGGCTTAAAATCATTTTCCAGATCGGTGGATTGATCGTAGGGGTGCCACAGCTTGGCTGCCAAGGTCACCTGATCTAACGCTCTTAGATTTTTATTTATGGGGTTATTTGAGGGATTTGGTATATTTCACACCAGTAAACAATGTAGACGGTTTAACAAACCGTATCAACCAAGCGGCTGCAACTTTTAAACGAAGACAAGCTCCAATGAGTACAAAATTCAATTGCAATGAGATGTGCAGAATGTCAATACTGGTGGTGGTCATTTTGAACAGTTCCATTAATTTACAGAAAATGTTAAATCCTGATTTGTTTCTGTCCGTTTTTTCTTTTTTGTAGTTTGTGTTTAGGCATTGAGAAGGATCGATAACTACTTATACAGTATGGATTGAGCCTATTGGGGATATGTACTACATAAAAAAAATACGTCGCTGACTGTACCTCATGGTGGTGTGGCAAAGAGTTGTTTAATAGTTGATTTGTGTTGTCAAAAGCGTCGATCTATCTAGATAATAATTATTAAGGAATAAAATATTTTTCAATCGATTTCCATAGTAACTGCAAAAGTAATTTCTATAGAGCATACAACTTGCATATTACACAGTTGCCAAGTTTCCTATTCTTTTCGTGGTTCGTGTGAAGAAACTAGCCTGCGAAAGTTAAATATTTTAGCTGTTTTATATTTAGTATGCACAGCGTTTTTATTGCAAGTTATGGAACACCCTGTAGTGTCATTTCGTGTTCATAACTTTGTTTGTCTGCAGCTTAAAATACTTATTGTGTTGCATCTATTATTAAATTTATTTGTAATTTCCTATTTATTTATTTATTTCTAAGTTATATATTGGATTATAAATTATAATACATTATATCCACTTATCATTCATGCAACGGTAAAGGCCCTAAATTTTAGATCGAAGATCAAGGTATTTTTATGTTATATTCGAATATGGTACAAATATAACGTATTAGTAATAGCTATTATGGAGCAAAATTTTATTAATTATTTCACTTTCCTGGGAGACAACGTTTTCCAATAACATGTATACAGGTGTCCTCTGTATAAAGATAGCAGAAAGTCAATTTATTTATTTGAGGGTTACAACATAGCGTTGTAGGTTTTCTTGAGAAAGGTTAAGTATAAAATCAAATCCTACTACAATAGTAGGAGTTTGCATATCGTCCTTGAATATGAAATACAAAATTTTGAACTTTTGAGACGAATGCTTATAAATGCAAAAAATTACCGGTTTATAACCATTAAAATAACGGTTACCATGTCGAAGTTTTTTAAAAACGAGAACGTAGTTTATTTACATTCTATTTTTAATTCGATTGTTAATTGTTCTGTTAAATCAGCTGCTAGAAAATAACTTTGATGCTGTGTTCAATGTTAACTTTTTACTGAACCTCGTGACGGTAGTGGAAAATCTGAACAAACTAAATGAATATTCATAAAATTATTCCACATATTTGTTATTTGTTTATCATTGTTAAACAAATCTTTCTGGATAACACAGAAATTTCTCCAGCCTGCAATCATTTTTAACATGAACTATAATTCCGCAAATCTTATACGAAACATAACAAGTATAATAGCAGTTCATCTCATCGCCCAGTTCACGGACATACTTGCATAATGATATAAACTAAAATTTGCGTGTATACAAAACGCCTCTTTTTGTATTGATCCAGAAAATTAAATAACACGGGGAATTTCTGCGTCATGTACGGTGCTCTGATAAAGAATCGAGAGATAGTTCCTAAAAACTACGGAATTACTTTCAAAAGAACTGCGCTCTAGTGCGCGCATGCTATTTACTGTCAATAAATTTTGATGAATACCGAAATAGAGATCTTAACCCACTTACTCACAAAATGAGAATAATGTCAAACATTAGCTAATAAGAATGGCTAAAAGTGAAAGCGATTATATAACGAAAATGCCTTGCGTTCAAGTGGGCTAATATAATAATTAAATAATTATAAACTATACCGTTTCAGTAATTTCGTAATTTCAATGTGTTTTGTTAATAATTTCAAACGTGCAGGAGTTTACCATTTACCCATTTCAAATATCCCTACATTGTAGTCATATCCCTGATAGTAATCCCGAGCGCTGCACTGCGACCTAAATTCTTAATATCAACCCACTCGCCCCGTAAAGTGTTTTAAAATGACGAAGTGAATACGTGCTGTAAAAGTAGAAAACGGTGTAAGATTTCTTATATTTTTTCCCCGTTAGGAAGCCACGATCGCGTGCTGCTTTCACCCCTTTTAAGCGTTACCGGGTTAATTTTCTAGGTAGATGTGTTTTTCAAACGCCCCAATTAATCCATGCAATGGGACGTCAACAACCTCGCCGTTTATTACGCCATGTAGGCGTTGGTTAAACTACACTTATTTAAATGTATTTTTGTTGAAAATAGGACACTACGCGGAATCACGCTTGAAATTAAAAATAGCGTTCGGATTAAATACTTCCAGGATCATTGAATTTCGCCATATAAAATGTTTGATTTTATTGTCGAGCATATTTTGTGTCTAAAAAATAAAACAATCGTTTCACGGGTTTTTAAAAGATACGTAACTAGGACTAGCAAATAGTACAAGTTATTTGTTAGTGTACTCGTTATCGTTAAATCCTGTAATTGTCTATTACATGCAATGTTTATCCATTTCATTATTAGTAACTTTAATTGGCTCCTTATTTGAATTCATCCAAATTTGGCATCAACTTAATATAACCTAACGTAACCGAACCTATAACTAGGCTATCCTAAACCAAACATAAATCAACGGAATCTAACTAAGCTTTTACCTTTTACCTAACCTGAACCTAAACCTAGGCTACCCAGAATTTAGAACTAGGCTAACCTCAACCAAGCCTAACGTAACTGAACCTTACATAACCCAACCTAACCTAGCCTAACGTGACATTAGCTAACCTTATTTCACATATCTAGAGAGGCTAGCCTAACCTAATATATCCGAAACCTAACCAAACCGAACCGAAACGTAACTATTTAAAGATTTGGACATGCGGCATAAACAAAGAAAAACATAAAGCTCGGTATGAATTGCTTAGGTGACCAACTTTTAATTTGAAAAATTAGAACAGTTTTAAAAACTTATTTTCTTTGTCACCAACAAAATGTCAAGAATAGAACAAATTAAACAAACGGCTGCTATTATAATTATTATTATAATGGTCCGTTTCATAAAATGTTCCATGAATTAAATAATTTTTATTTTTTAAATTCCTATTTTTCGAACCGGTCCCAATCCAATCTCAACCTAACCTAACCTAGATCTATCTTAACCTAGACTTACCCTCATCGAGACCTAGCGTGACATAAAGCTAGCTTTACCTAAACATAGCCTAACCTAAACCTAACCTAACCTAAACCTAGCTTAACCTAAACCTAGCCTAACCTAAACCTAGCCTAACCTAAACCTAGCCCAATCTAAATCTAACTTAACCTAAACCTAGCATAACCTACAGCTACTCTATTCCGAACAACTTTCGAAAGTGAATAACCTAACTGTTTCAAGAAATTCAGGTTAAGATAATCATATGTCTATGAAGTTTTCAATATCAAAGGACAAAAATAATATACATATAAGTAAAACACCTCGCCAGAGCTTACCCATATTACTTCAAATAATATCCGCTTTTCAACTCCACAGTATATTATATACCGGTTTGTGGTCAATCGTAGCCTCTAAGACCACAGAAGGATGTATAATTGAAGGGTTCGGCCAAAAATATTGCATTTGAATATGACTGTTTCCAAATTGCAGCTTTATTTTTAAAAAGACATGTTGAAGAAACGCGTTTAACCTTTCTTGCCAATTGTGGATTATTTTTATAGAACTGCGATTGTAAAAATTCATGACTGAACGTGGGGTTTGAAAGATTCTGTGATCGTATACATCACACTACCCAATTTTCCCATAGCGTATCAACGAAAATAGTACTTACTGTCATGGAAAAAGTGTACCTTTAGTACCATATTAGGACTTCGCGTTTTAAAAATATTTAAATGCTTCAAATTCATTTTCACGCCAGCCTCTACCACGTCTATACGAATTACCTTGCCTTACTTATTTTAATACCACTAACGTATTCGTGCCATCGTCAGTGTTTAATATTATCTAAAATTATTAACATTTTTATGTCATTCGTAGTAAAATTCTTTCCCATAATGTTGGCTGTATTTGATAAGATCCTTTTTTGAAGTCTAAACTACATTTCAAAAGGGAAGGTGTAACTTATTACATAAATTATCAACAATGTATTACAAAATTTTTAGCAAAAGTAAATATACAGAGAAAAACTTTAAATTCTGAATTTGATGGAAAATGCCTTTTTGCTCAAAACATGGCCCATGCAAAAACTATCATATTCTAATCCTTATCAAAAATGTCCTCCTTCAATTTAGTGTGCCGGAAGCAGGAAATAATCCAGTTTTGAGGGAAAGCAAAACTACTACGTTGTCTTTCATGAATAGGAGTAGCATATATCAATGACGTCACACACAAGTTAATGACGAAGAAATTATGTCCATAAATTTGAGGGTCTCAGAGAATTTTTTCAATAACATGGTAGCTCATCCGTGTTGTTACATAGGTTACATCCACATACGATATATAAATCAGTTTTAACCACTTAAACTGTTAATTATGTATTTGTTTCATTCATACTTCATCTCTTAGAAATTCATTAAAACTTGTTGCTAATTTAGTACAAGAATAAAAACTGCTTAAACAGCTGCATAAATTAAAACAATGAGTACTATTCGGTATACTATAGTATACGTGAGGTTGTGTAGTCTACAATGTAATTCAATAAAGCTCCTAAAACTAGACCACCCACTTGCTAAAAAAACATAAATAGCTAAATATTATTGGTTATAAAAAGTAGTTTTTACATCTATATCAAGCTGTAAATAACCACAAAATCGTAAAATAAACCAATTAACACTGATTAAATTATGACAGTTAAGTATCGAACGTCTGCGTTTCTAGTTTTACAGGTAACAATAACAAGCAAAGCCATCCTACACATTCCTAGGAAATAGCTAAATGAAAGACAACAATGAAGTGAAGTGAACCTCATTGTTACCTTTCATTATGGTTCTACTTCTACTATATTTGTTCGAAAATTCTTACATTTTAATAATTTTACAAATTTAATAATTATTAGTTTAGTAAAACAGTTTATGCTTCGCATTTTATATAAAAAATTCAGCACATTGAATTGCAGACTTCACAAATTGTATTAAATTCAACCATTTAATATTTATGATCTTTTCCTACCTGCCCCTTTCGCTTTCATCAAAGTTTTAGTATGGTTTGGTGTGGTAACTCTTTTTTTTGCGTATAGTAATAAGGAAATGCAACGTTTTAATTTATAAAGCCAGCACATAATAATTCCCTTTCGTTTCTTACTCTTCCAAAACTAAATTGCCATGTGTATTAATATCAGGGCCTTACAACAATCTAAGATCAATATTCTTACATTACAAATATTGACTTTCGGAACCTCATTCCGTAACGCTGTTCTCATGAACCATAAAAGCCAGGAGTTCTATTAACCTTAAATTCAAATCATCAAGCACTTCAATGCCGAGGCCTGTTCCAATTATTGTATACTTTTAAATGGACCCTGTATTTTACCTTGAAATTTGGTTACAATAGCCTTTAAATCATTCATTCATAAGACTAACTGCATTGAGCTTGCTTGCTCCAATCAATTAGCGTTATATGATTAGCGAACTAGCCAACACTCCATTTGTTATACTAAGCCAAACACTACATCATTTGTGAACCCGGTAGCAGCTAATCGTTATTCACAGCCCCGTTTCCTACCAGAAATTAACCGCGACCTTTATTCCGAACACGCATTTAGCTGTAGCTTGTAGACTGTTTGGAATATTTGTGTTTTTTTTACATAATTTTGTTTTGTTATGCGGTTTTTAGGCTACCTGTTGTATACCGCACATAATATACTACTCTTAGCACGTAGTATCGTCTTCTCGTCAAGTATTGCGGTATTTGGCCATAGTTTTCGGACAACCCCATTTTTCGGGCATATATAAATAAAGCTTTACCGTATAGGAAAAATAAATAAAATCGTAAAAAGACTTAAGTTGGAATGTTATCCACATCTTCTTCTTCTTGTTATTATGTCCTCTACGCCTGTACTTGCTCTTATCCACGTATTTGTTTTGTGGTATCTTAATAATACTCCCAGTATTTTTCTTTCTATTGCCCCCTGGTGCACTCTCAATTTGTTTATAATTTCTTTCGTGAACACCCAGGTCTCGGCTCCATAAGTAACTACCGGTAAAATTCACTGGTTATGTAACTGACGTTTCAGGTGTAGAGGTATATTCATATCAAATACAGGGAATTTTATTTTTAGTATACATTGCCTATGTATGCTTTTAGAAAGAACGCATCAATTACGCCTATTAAGTAGGCAACCAACTATACAGACAACTAAACCATCCTGCGACCAAAACAATTAAATTAATTTAAGGTTAAAAAATAAAATTAGTCTTTATTTCGTGTCTTCTTGCGTTTTTTATGCAACTATGTACAGTAAAGACGAAAAAGTGGAAATTCTAATGTGGTATCAGAATGGAAACAGCTTAAGAACTGTGAGAGACTTAGTTTCACTAAAATATCCAGGAAGACCTATTCCTTGTATTCGCACCATACAAACAATTGTTAGAAAATTTAAATCAGAGGGATGCGTAATAAATTCCCATAAAATAAGATCTAAAAGTAATCACGTTTTAACCGAAGAAATGAAAATTAAATATTTTATGCTACGTTGAAGAAAACCCTATAGTATCACTACGAGAAAAAGGTTCACATTTTAATGTTTCCTCGGTAATTATAACACTAAATGAATTTAAATATAAATCGTACAAATTTTCTAATCACCAACAACTATTCGATGAAGACAAGGGAAAAAGAACAATCTTTTATGAAACTTTCTTTAATTTGCCAAATGAACATGAATACATTTTAAATAAGATAGTTTTTAGTGATGAAGCAACTTTCACAATAAATGGAGAAGAGAATTCACAAAATTTTCGGTACGTATTATAATTCCTCATCTATCCACTATCCAGTATCCTGATACACTTATTTCTTAGATATTGGTCCCGCACTAACTGCCATTTACAAAACTTAACTCACAGTCAATACACTGGGAAAGTTAACGTATGGCTAGGAATAGTTGAAAATAAGCTTATCGGTCCATATTTTATTGATGGTAATCTCAATACTGCCAAATTTTTAGAGCTATTAAGGATCGACATCATTCCGGCAATAGATAACTTAAACATCGATGACCCGTGGTTTCAGACGGATGGAGCCCCTCCGCATTCCACTAATGCTATAAGGAACTTTCTAAACGACGTTGGATAGGAAGATTCGGTCCTACACCGTGGCCCCCGCGTTCTGCAGATTTGTCGCCCTATGACTTCTTTGCTTGGGGATATCTGAAATCAAAAATTTATACAAATATTCCAATACAAAGTATTGATGAATTAAAAGATCGCATACGTACCGACTGCAATAGCTTGAATCCCGACTTTCTTGCGAATGCTGTGCGTGCTTTTCAACACCGTTTAGGTTATTGTTTAAAACTAAAAGTAGAAGGTGGCCATTTCGAATACTTGTAACTGTTGTTTTTTTCATTTCCGTTTTCCGTTATTGGTATTTAATGTTTTGCAATAATAATCGTCGTTGTTGTTCAACTCATTTTAATTTACTTATTTAATATAAACACTGCATCAACATAACCTTCATACTCAAATAATTCACAACTACAGTGACGTTAGCTTCTGTTTTTAAGTTGTGGGTATAGTTGGTTGCCTATACAATAGGCGTAATTGACACGTTCTTTTTAAAAGTATACATAGGCAATGTATACTAAAAAGCAAAATTCCCGTTATTTCTTTTATCCACATAATGTCGCAAAAAATTAGGTACGTTTTTAGCGCCAAACGGCAATTTTAACACTGCTTGCCATAATTTATCCACTGGTGTAAAATAATATTTTCCTATGTACGTGGCACTAGAATAACAGGACCTCGCCAGAACTTTTTGCATAATAAAATTTCCGCTGAATCTTCCCAAAGCTATGCAACAGTACGCAATATTTTATCACCCAGTGTCCTTCGTTCTAATTACAGTCGAGGTTATTGATCTTAATTGGTCTGCGAATGCAATAAATCTATATTTATTGGTAATTTATTAGAGATTCGTTGAAATTTATTGGGTTAAAAATGGAACGCAGAAATATTTAATTAGGTACATGGCGAAGGAAAATTTTTTAACTAGCACACAATATTTTCTGCTTTGGTGCATTGCGTTAAAATAACTTTCCCAGTCGGGAGGCCATTTTAAAATAACTTGAGGGAAACAATTCGTTTATTGAGATTTCGGTGCTGTTGCGTTAAATCATAACTTATCTGTTTTCTTATAGTAGACAAATTTTAATGGCAACTACTTGGCACGTGTGGTAGACCTACTTTATGCACTGCCAAAATTTAACGTCTGGAAACAAACGAATTGTTACTTAATTGGAATTATCTTGGGGAAAAATCAAGGAAGTTTTGCATAATGTATTTATGAACTTCATTTTAGCATTTAACTACATATTTCCTCGCTTCAGTTGCTCCATAAAGTGTGGTTGCTCAACTTGATTTCAAACGATCGCTATCAGTCAATGCTTTTAATCAATATACTAATGTAAATCAGTCTTGCGAATGAATGTACATTAGTTTATAAAACAAACCTACATTGCATTTCTCTATTTCTTTCATTGGTTTTTGAGAAATGACCTGTGCCGCGCAGAACTTTGTACTCCATCGCCTTATTTATTTATAGGTAGTTACTTCTTTACATAATAACTATTTGCCGCAAAAACCAACATATCTGCACCTACAAACGCAGCATTCTAATTGGAGGTGTGTGCACGTGTGGAAAATTTTTCTCGCGATTATTAATTTAACAAATATATAAATGAATGCTTAATGTTGTTGTTGTAAAAAATTGTTTCATCAGGATTTCTTATTCAGTATCTAATGCAATTTGCTTTACGTATTGCATGAGACGTATGGGCTTGGTTTATGTAAAAGGATATTTATTTCAAAATTGCCGAGTATATATTTCTAGGAAAAACTCCCGTATAGCAAGATTAATGATATATGCCATGCCACCCTCGCGTGCTTTATTACTTATTTGTTTACTTTTCAAATTAATTATCTCACACCACTCAATGAAAAGATAATTCATACTGTAAGCTAGAACTATGTATATATGTTCTGTTCATTTCCAATTTTCATTCGTTTATTGATTGAGGTCCGTCCTTATTTTCTCAGCAATAAAATTAGAGTAGGTCAACTATATAAAAGATGTTTTAACTCTATTCTGCAAAACATACGGATTTAATAATTAAATTATTAAATTAATTATTTGAGTAACCTGGTAGTTCGCCTGATTTAAACGATATACAGGATTCAATGGCGTAGCCAGTGGAGGAGTTTGGAGGTTAAAAATCTCCTATAGACATTTAAAAAAAATTAGATTTATTGCTTATTTAAACTACCTATGAGCCACATAATTGTCCTGTAAAATAAATGCTTGCGCAGATTAACTACATTTTTACTACCATTGAACTGAATAGCCATGGAAAGATACATATGAGACAAAATCCCACCTCACGAGGAAAAGCTTGGCTACACTGCTGGAGATTCTTAAATTTAATCGAGAAAGAGAATTGCTAGGTTGGAATCTACCGTGTGTATACCATAGTTGGTAAACAGTATTTCTTCTAGGCATATGGTTGAATTTGACTTTGCTTGAGTTAATATTAGTTTTTCTATTAATGTTTACCTGTATTCTGTATGCGCTTTAGGCGAGAAGCTTCATAAACCCAACTCATTCAATGATATTATACAAACGTAAAAGGCTTTAATTAGTTAGTTAAGTTGCCATTAGTATAAAAACAATACATAGAACTTCTAAACAGCCAAAACTTACAGTGATGGTGGCGTCGGTGATTGACCACAGTAGCAGCAATAGATGACGTAAAATAAATAATAAACAAACTAATGCAATACCGTCGAAGATTTACAGGCAGTCCTGCGTTGCTGTGCTTAAAAAATAAATATGTGTCAGCATTTCATTTATAATTTTAAATATAATTCGCGGAAGAAATTTACTTCAAAATATAATATAAATTCCATAAACGTAAAAGCGTAAAAGCGTTTGTAGTGTATGTAAAAATTAAAAAAAAACGACTTTTACA
Organism: Limonius californicus; assembly: GCA_014611495.1. Taxonomy (NCBI): domain Eukaryota; kingdom Metazoa; phylum Arthropoda; class Insecta; order Coleoptera; family Elateridae; genus Limonius; species Limonius californicus. Next base: position 30,899 of record JABXWE010001033.1, read on the forward strand.
CTAAAAATCTTATTTTTAATGAAACAATGGCGTTGAAATTAATATTCACACGCATTAAAATGGAAAATGGGGTCAGTTGACTACTGGTTTAACATGGTATTTTTATTTAAAATTAAAGTTAAATTTAAAGCAGTTTTAACACTGTCAAGAAACGTATCATAACAGAGGATGGATTAAACCAACCACCACAATTACCTGATATAACTCCTCCCGATTTCTTTTGTGGCATTATATAAATGTGTGTAATACAAATCTATAACGATATAACAGCAGAAACGCTCGTGCCAATTCCCCAACCGAATTCCTGTACAATTTTTGGTTTATTTTAAATCAATTTTATTTTACTTATTAGTGAATATAAATAAACTAACTTTATTATACGTATAATTAAAAAGGATTCTGAAAAGACTTGTTATGAATGCTATTTAAACGTTTTCCGTTACAACCTTCATGTAAGAACATTTAAAGTTTTTAATTCCTGAAAATGTATTCTTAGTGTACTTTATGCAAAAAAGCTAATGACGATTTATTTAAATTAAAATGTATTTAATCCGCCACGCATCAAAAAATATTATAATTAGATAGTAATATACAAACGATTGCTAGCGTTCCGTTTACATATTATTAAAAATAATGAAAAGGCAAAACAGCATAAACAGAATGTTGTAATTCTAATGTTAATGCTCCATCAACAACAAACATTTTCGATTGAACAATCCTACTCCATATACATTTTCTGCCTCAATCTAAAAATGTCAGCTATAATATATCGAAATTTAAACTGTCCAGTTGCATTTAACTTTACAATTCAAATTTAAATACGAAAAATAATTATTTTTCCGACATGGCGCTTCTACGCCTTTTAATCTAATAACTTTTTTTTTTTCTTAAATTGCGTAGAAGACTAAATTCAAACATAAAAAAGTAAGAACATGGTTTTCATACATTGTACGTTTAGTTAATATATATACAGTACAACCTCGCTAATCCGGAAACGCGTTAAGTCGGACACTCCAGTAATTCGGACACTGCTAAAATTCAGCAATAACAGAGGCAATGGTTCAGATTGTAATACAAAATATTGTGGCTGAGGGAAAAAAATGTTGATATCTCAGGACAATGATTTAAGAAACACTCTGAAGAGCTACAATTGCAAGGAGGCTGTCAAGTAACTAGGAAAAATATCAAAGAAAGTTGGACGCTACTAAAGGATAATGGCATGACGAAGATGGAATTCGTTCGAATCAATTAAAACAACAGTGGGAATCCGATCAGTAAATACCCATTTAAACGCCATTACGCAAATGTTGATTTATATTGATCGACCAGTTAGTACTGAGGAAGTTCTTAATTGAGCAACTGGACACAGTGAAGAGACAAATCAAGATTGAATTGCAGACACTTTAAAAGTTGGCGATAATGGGATGAAAACTGCCGTTTCCGATCATGATTTTGTAGAAGAATCTTGTGATAAAATCGCGCACAAATCTATGCGGTTCCGTCATTTGCTAAATACTTTTAACGGACAGAAGTAAATGGCATTCTAATGCAAATACAAATAATTAGAATTCATTTAAAATATCTTGCTTGTTTTGTTTGTGTAGTTTTTTCAAATGTCTATAATATATTAATGTTGCGATAAAAGAAGAGTTAGTGCGCTATCTACTTCAACCAAATGCATGGAATGACTGTCTGATACAAACCTGATAGACTGATGTTACTCTTGGTCTGTTTCTACGTCTTTAACTTCGTTAAAAAAAGTTAATTAATTTTACTTGCACATTTACAATTTACTTGCTGTTTCGTTTTACTTTAAAAGGTATCAAATCGTGTAGCTGTCATCAAACAATTGCTTATACGATCAGACTTAAAATGCAACGTATCTCAAGAAATTTAAGTCGTGATGAGTGTGTCACAGCCCTTACTTTGTCCGAAGAAGGGTATTCTTTTCGCGCTATCGCTGACAGGCTTGGGGTGAACCACACAACCATTTCTCGGGTCATCCAGCGTTTCAGAGAAACTAACGAATATGACAGGCGACCAGGGCAAGGGCGACCACGTGCTACTACCGCTGTAGAAGATCGTTTTCTTCGAATGCGTGCACTAAGAAAGCGCTTTACCACCACAAGAGCCCCCCAAAGACAACTTTTAGCAGTACATAATGTGCAGGTTAGCATTGAAACCGTTTGCCAACGTCTTCTGGAAGGAAATCTGAGAGCCAGATTACCAGCTACTGGCCCACAGTTGACTACAGACCACCGCAGACACAGATCGGGTTTTGGTAGAAACCACTTGAATTGGGAAAATGAAGATTGGAGACGAGTCCAGATTTTGTTTGGAGAGTTGTGATACGCGCATTCGAGTTTTTAGACGTCCAACTGAACGATATGCGCAATGCAATTTTGCCCCCACGACTGCATTTGATAGTGGCTCAATAATAGTATGGGGAGGCATATCTTTCACGGCCCGCACAGACCTACGCATCTTCCCCAACGGCACTTTAAATAGTCAGTGGTACATTACGGATATCTTAGAATAGTATGTTGTGCCATATGCCCCATACATCGGAGACAACATCCAATTAAAGCACGACAACGCTCGGCCCCACACAGCCAGAATTGTGCAAGGATACCTAGACGACGTTGGTATTCCTGCTATGCAATGGCCAGCCAGAAGTCCCGACTTGAATCCGATTGAGTACCTCTGGGACATTCTCGGAAGACAAATACGATCCCTTCAACCACCCCTTGCAACCCTTAACGACCTAGGGAATTCATTAGTGGAAATGTGGGATAATCTAAAACAAGAGCAGTTAAGTGTGTTAATTTCAAGCAAGGACCGTCGTTGTCAAGCTATCATAACAAGTCGAGGCGGAAACAGACTACTGAACCTGTAAACTTAATTTTACAGATTTCGAATTTTGATTTTTTTAGTTCATCTTTGACTGTTGAACTAATAGTTACATTTATATCTGCTTAATTGTTAAAATACGTAATTACAGAAGGTTGCATTGCTGGTACGTATTTTATAACCGTTTAGGATAGTATCTAACCTAAAAAATTGTAGTATTATGTACTTGTTTTGTGTTACATACACTTTCTTAAATTATTTTTCTTGCCCATTTTGCCCAGAACTGTTCTAACTGGTACAAACCACCTTGTCCAAAATTTACCAACCCCGAGTTTAAGCGCCCGCTTTTTTTTCCGGGTTTACAAGATACAATTGATAGAAGCAAACTTTTAGACACAAAATATTGCGTTTCAATTCAGAATAGTCGCCCATTAAAGAAATTTAAAAAAATAACATAGCTATGAAGTTTAGAAGCAGAAAGTTAATTACTGCCTAAGCCCTTGAAGTAGCCAAATAAACTGTTAGTATGCGGAAGACAAAAATGTATGATCCAAATATGCCCAACATCAATTATTTTGATAGACAGGAAGACATCGGCTTACATTATAATTTATTAACACGAAATGTAAATTTATCATTATGAGTAATGTTCGCGTTACTTTTGGCTCGTTCTTGTACTTAACATACATGGAACATGCGGAAAATCAGCAATTTCTCCGTATTAGGTATAGAAGGCCGTTCAGTTTATACCCGCTAGTCGTGAAGCATTAATATTAATGCTTAGTCACTATTGTCTGTTTTTATATACTTCGTGCTGCTTACTCTTACTCTATGAACAATGCTATACTTACCCTACTAATAAGAAATAAAAGAAATTAATGGCCAATACTAAATTATATTTAAGTTATTCTCTCTTTTTCCATTAACACAATAAAAAGTAAATGAGAAAATTGGCTTTACATTAGTAAGAGCTGCTTAAAAATTAACTAAAAACGTATATATGTATATATATATATATATATATATATATCAAATCGTGGAATAAGTGCTTTACATTATGTAGAATCCATATTATAATTATATGATTTCTTAACAAACAACAGACACAAATAATTTTTTGTGTGGAAAAACCGTATCTCGTCTTTCCGACAATTATTTGCTTATAACAATTACCGTTTTTGCTCAAAGCTTAATGGATTAATTGATAATTCAAAACATTGAGCTGAAAAGATTCTGAGAATTTTTATAATAAAGGAAGGCTTAAAACAAACATGTTTTTGTGTGTTCTTGAAATTGCATACCTTCTTAAAAATCAGATCAGGTTTTATTCTCAATAAATGTTTTTACGTTAAGTGCTAAAAGCGTGACGATCGCAAAGGTCGATTTAACGCCACAATAAATCTTAAGTTCCCAAATTTACAAAAGTAGCAGTTAAAGAGAAATTACCAACTTCTCGTAGCCACCGTGTCCTTGCGATTAGAAAATTGTTATATGAAGATACATTGCCGTTATAATATTAAGGATCTGTTACCGTGTTCATTCACAGCTCACAGTAACTTATTTAGGAAATATTATTGTACTTCTATATTAACTAACACTTTGTGATGGTACGGATGTATCTTTTGCCTATTCTGCTGCTACGACTAAACACCAATGTAGCGTAGGTATTTTTGACATATTAATTAGACCCATATATCTGCAGAGCCTACGAAAAGTACCTAATATAGAAAATATTAAATCTTTTAAATTTAACACCTTTTTATTGTATTTGTTTATCTCCAGTATGTTCTACTGCTAAAGCTAAAACCAGTGCGAAATAGAAATTTTTGTCGTACCGATTTCGTTCCATATTTTACATCCACGCCGTTCCACGAAAATCGGAGCAGGATAACGGACGTATAGAAGTTTATTATAAATTATACGTTGTTTTATGAATTAGAGCTTTTTTATTGTGTTTATTGTCTGCGTCTTTCTGTTGCTAAAACTAGACGTAGAGCTCTTTGATATGCAAATG
>JABXWE010001034.1:0-37164 GCA_014611495.1 Limonius californicus
TGGATCAGGAAAAACCCCAAGTAAAACCTGACCAGACCATGTATACGTCTAACGATATACAATAAACAATGTTATAGGTATATTCAACTAAAATTGTAAATATAACGGATTACAGATACATTGTATTATAATAAAATTACATATAGGAATGTTATTTCAATCCCATTCTTACACGGAGGTTTACAAACCTAGGAGCTGATAGTGGTTTAGTTAGTATGTCTGCCAATTGGTCACCTGTGGGCACATATTTAACCATTACATTTTTCTTTTCTACCTGTTCACGAGAAAAGTGATATTTTATATCTATGTGTTTTGACCTTTTATGGCATGTAGGGTTCTTTGCAATGTTTATACAACCATTATTGTCTTCATAAATTGTGATTGGTTCAACAATATTTATTTTCATGCTGGATAATAATGATTTGAGCCAAATGGCTTCCCTAACAGCTTCAAAAAGTGCCATATACTCAGCTTCCGTTGAAGAAGCTGCAACAGTATTTTGCCGTTTTGAGTTCCAGCTTATTGTACAATTTTCAAAAAGTTTAAACAAATATCCTGTTGTACTTTTTCGGTCAGTTTCATTGCTGCCCCAATCAGAATCAACATACCCAACTATTAGTTCATGATAATCAACTCTTTTAAACGTCAGTTTGATGTCTAGTGAACCTTTAATATATCTTAAGACCCTTTTTAAACATTGCCACAGTTCAGTTGTATTTTTATTTTGATATCTGCTGAGGATGTTTATAGCTATACTAAGATCGGGCCTTGTACATAGCATTGCATACATCAAACATCCGATTAGATTGCGACATGGTGCAACGCACGTTGTTACATCGGAATTTAGAGCTTTATAGTCTAATTTTATATTTAGAGGTGAATTTACAGGTTTACAATCCTGCATTTTTAATTTATTCAAAACTGTTTTCAAATAAGAACTTTGATCTAAAGTTATTGTAACTTTTGATCGTTCAATTTTTATACCTAAAAACAGTTTAATTTCTTTTAAGTCTACCATTTGAAATTGTCTCATCAGATATTGCTTTACAGCTGCAAGGCTAATATTGTTTGCAGTGGCAATTAACAAATCATCTACATACAGTACAATATAGATGTTTTTGCAAATATCACCTTTGTCTAAAATATATATACAAGGATCAACAGAAGAGTTATTAAAACCTCTGTTCTTTAAAGTTTGATCAAACAACTCAAACCAGCACCTGGAAGCTTGCTTCAGCCCGTATAAGGCTTTATTTAACTTGCATATTTGATTGTTTTTGCATTTGACACCGTCAGGGACCTTCATATAGATTTCTTCTTTTAAGTTGCCATTTAGAAAAGCAGTTTTGACATCCATATGATGTACTAATAAATTATACTGATTTGCAAGAGCTAAAATAAAACGAAAGCTCGAGATTCTGGCAACTGGTGCAAAAGTTTCATTATAATCTAGTAAATATTCCTGACTAAAACCTCTGGCTACTAGACGCGCTTTGTATTTGACTAAATTTCCAAATTCATCGTTTTTAATTGTAAACACCCATTTACAATCAACGATGTTTGTATTACTTGGGCGTTCAACTAATGTCCAGGTATTATTGGTCAAAAGAGATTTAATTTCTTCTTTTATTGCAAGCTCCCACTGCAACGTATCATCACGGTTTCTTATTTCATGATAAGATTGTGGAATGGTGCATACTAATGATTCACCGCTTATTAAATAATTTGCAATGTTATCTTCATTATAGTATACAGGTTGCAGATTTGTAATTCTGTCACTTCTTCTCACCTCTGTTATTGCTTTTGATTTATGGCTATCTTCAACTATTTCCAAAGTAGAATCATGCACTAATTTATCTGATTTTAGATTTTCAGTATTGTTATTAGGTACTGATTCTAAATTCGTTTTAGGAATTTTACATGTTAAATGTTCATCAGTCTCGTTTTCTGATTTTAAAGGTCGAGTTATTTTAAAAGTGTTTTCGTCAAAAATAACATCTCGGGCTACAATGGACCTCTCTGTCTCCACATTCCATATTTTATAACCATTTGGTTCATAACCAATTAGGATTCCTTTGAATGACTTATCGTCAAGTTTACTTTTCCTAATTTTATTATGAACATAGGCTGTTGAGCCAAAAACTTTTAAATGGTTCAATCTGGGCTTTTTATTATGCCACAGTTCATATGGTGTTTTATTTTGTTTGAGTGCTTTAGTAGGAGTTAAATTAATTAAATAGGTGGCTGTTAATACAGCTTCACCCCAAAAATCTTTACTTAATTCTGCACACTTAACCATCGCACGGGCCTTTTCTGTTAATGACCTGTTCATGCGTTCGGCTACACCATTTAATTGTGGAGTATATGGAATAGTTAAATGATAGCTAATGCCCTTTTCACACAAAAGCTTCTGAATTCGTTCGATAAATATTCACCGCCATTATCACAATATAGATTGACGATTTTTAGATTAAAATGATTTTCACTTTTGGCGACAAAGTCTTTAAAAACAGTGAATACTTCAGATTTATAGGTTAGCAGATACGTAACAGAATAATGTGTAAATTCATCAATAAAAGTGGTAAAATAATTTTTATTATCCATTGTAGGTGGACTTATTTGCCCACACACATCAGAATGGATGCTGAACAATGGCCTGTTAACATGATTTTTTATTTTGGCTTTTCCAAAAGGAAGTCTAGTTTGTTTAGCAAAAATACAAGTTTCACAAATTTCATCAGTTATATTAATTTGTTTAAGCTTGTTTATATCATCCATCATTTGATACTTTTTCATGTGTAAGAATTTATGCTTGCTAATATGACCTAAACGATTATGCCAAATTTTGTAATCCTCTAATGAGGTTTGTATATTGACATTTGCTTGACTATTAATAGTTTGATAAGTAGCCTTATGTTTGTTATATGCAAATTTTATTTTAATCAAGTTATTCATTAGAGACTTACCAGTCATTATTACTTTATTTACCTTCCTTACGCTAACTCCGCCGGCTGGATTAAAAATAACTGTCATTCCAGCTTCCTGCATTCGTTTGACAGATAATAAATTGTAGGTAACATCAGCGGCATATAATACGTCTTCTAGTACTCCTGTCACCCCTAAATTCGTGACCACATTTATGGTTCCTATTTTTGTTGCTTCTATTGATGTACCGTTTTTTTGCGACTGAGATTTTCATTGGTGTCTTCAAATCGACAAAAGAAGAATAAACTTCAGCATCATTTATCAGGTGATCAGTGGCACCAGAATCCAATATAAAAATTAGATCACTTGGAGAGCAAGAGCTTGAATTTATTCCAGCGCCAACCATAAACGCAACACATTCTTTGTCACTAGTCTGAATTGTTTGAATCGTCCTGTTGCGATCGTTTTCTTCGTGGGTATTCTTCATTCTCTTGTAATAATAACAATTTTGTTTGGAGTGATTGGTTCGACCGCAATGTTCACACTTAGTTTTATGTCCTTTGATGTTGTGTTGATAATTTGAATTATTATTCACCCACGTATGTCGATACGGTTTTGTTTGTCTATTGTTATTGTAGAACCTTTTAACATTTCTTTTGTTTGACCTTTGTTGAACTCTGTAGTTACTTGGGCCAGCACTTTTAGCTTGCAAAACTTTTGCACTGGTATTGCAACTTTCATTATTTAACTTAACTTCTTGGTCCAACAATCGTGTTTTAACAAAACTTAAAGTGAGATTGTCTTCAGTTAAGGTTTCCAAAGCAGTTATTACCCCGTCATAAGTCGTGGGCATTGTTAATAAAAGATGAGATACTTTGTCTGTCTCATCTAGTTTAGCTCCAGCTGCAATTAGTTCAGCTATCAAATCCTCAAATCTAGTAAAATGTGCTATAAGCGTAGTGTCACCTTGTAACTTGAGACTTAATAACCTTTTTCTCAAAGCTAATTGTGTTGCTAAACTTTTTCTTTCGTAAATCAAATCAAGACCGTTTATGATTTCTCTTGCAGTAGCATTGTCCTTTGCAAATCCAAGAAATGCATCACTTAGGTATTCGACAATTACACTTTTTGCCGTTCTTTCTTGCTGCATCCATACATCTAAGTCTTCGGCTTCTTGCATTTCCGGTGGTTCTTCATCAACCACAGTTAGAACATTTAATTCAGCCAACAACGCTTTAATTCGAAATTTCCAAACACTGTATCGATCGCCATTAAAGGGTTTAATGTTCCTTTTATTGTGTTTCGATTCCATTCTGTGTAGGGTTTTGCACTATTTGCACTACTTAATCGGAACACGTAGTTTTGTTTTATGCACTAAGAGGAACTTCACGTTTTATTTCACTTTTCACTTGAAAATAATAGTTTTTAGTGGTTTATGTCATTTCGCGTAACCTGGGCCCATAACCTGTTGGAAATGGACAGGTGAAATAAAACACAAAATTGCTATTACCAAACAGAATTATTCTTTATTTAATAGCAATGCGTGGTAATCGCAGTCAGAGTAGGACAAAGACTAAACTAAAACACGAAGAACGAAATTAAAATTAGTTTACAGTATTTGGGTGCTTTGCCGTATATCATGTTTCCCTTCTGAGAAAGAATAACGTAAACAGTCAACCCATTCATACACAATATTTATTACGTCTAGCTCACTCATCGACTTTTGTATTTAATGTTCTTGTTAAGACAAGGAATCCAACAATTATTGATTGTAACGTTCATTTAGTGGGTCGAACAGATTCGCCCGCGCTCCAAGTTTTCTATTCCAAAGTGTAACGAGTAAACAATGAATATTTTTAATAACCTTTTAAAGATTGATTTTTCAAGACTTTTGATTAAAGAAAAACTAAACAAAAATTAGAACATGTCATAAACAAAATAAGAGGCCATAGTAGAAGTTGTTTAGGTAAAAGGGGATGAAGCATTGCATATTACTGTATTGTAATTATACTCAGATTGTCTAAACAGGAGTAAGGTTTTGGAGGAAAACAACCTTAAGCTAAAATCTCGGTAATATTAGCAGTATTACACATGAAAATACGTAACACTGATACAAGTATATGCCGTTACAAGTACTGTATATGTGCCATAACTTGGAAAACGTGTAAAAGTACGAAAATTAACTAGAGATGTCATAATAATGCAGTAAACATGGCTGTAGTAAAAGGAAAACGATAGCCATGATTAGCATAGACTGATATAGACAGGGTGTCCTGAAAGTTAAGGCACACAGTTTAACAACGGAGATCCGGAGATCAAATGGTACAAATTAAACCCAACATACCTTAGCACAAAAGTGCTTCCTTAAGTTATGGCGCCACAAAGAAAAAAATTTTTAACATTATATATATTTCAGAAACAAAATGGCGGATTAAGCGGAAAAATCGTGCACATCCACTTCAGAGGAAGTCGAACATTCTCAACGTACAAGCATTACCGTATATTTAAGTCGGTAGATTTTTTTCGTATGCTTTATCATAATTGCTTTATTATTAACATGTTTGGAGCCGGCCTCGGTGGTCTAGTGGTTAGCGCATTTGCCTTTAGATCCAAGGGACGCGGGATCGAACCTGGTCAAGGTCGGTGAGATTTTTCTGAAAGTGCGCGTCCTGTCACATAAGAAGTAAAGCCATAGGTCCCGTGCCACTGCGATGTGCGACACGTTAAAAATCACTACGGGAGTTGGAATTACCCCAGATAGGGAAAATTCTTAGTTATGCTGTACAATGGGCCCATGATGGCTGCAGTACTTAGAGATGCTCGGAAAACCGCGTCCAAGATCTCGCTCTTTCAAATCAACAATCAACATATTTGTTCTTATGGGCAAAGTTTATAATACAGAAGTTATTTCTACATAAAAAAGGTGTACTTGTTTCATGTCGATAAACTGTACCGTTTCCAAGAAAAACGCACCTAAGCATTTCGGTGTGCTTCCTTGAAGCATTCCTTACATAGTTTCAAGTTACTAGCTACGAGGGGGTATTGATAAGTACTTAGCCTACCATATAAAACGCCACAATGTTTCAAAACAAAATTTTATTTATTCAACATAATCTCCTTTAAGACTTATACATTTAGCAGAACGTTCATAAAGTAATTATAAGCCATTTAAAATTAAATCTTTGTCTTGGTGTGCAAACCACTCCTCAACGGCACATATTGCTTCGTCGTTTGTCGAAAATCTTTTACCTTTCAAATGTTTTTTGAGTTTTTAGAACAAATAATTGTCTGACGGTGCTAAATCCGGAGAATAGGGCGGGTGGTCAACCAATTCAATACCAATTTCATCATTTTTGCAGTGCAATCAACTACTTGTGAGCAGGAGCGTTGTCTTGCAAAAAGAGCACACCTCTGGCAAGTTTTCCGCGGCGTTTTTCCACAATTTTCTTACGTAATTTAGTTAGCAGCTCAGAATAATATGCTCCCGTCATAGTTCTACCCCGTTCCAAATAATCTATCAGAATTATCCCATCTTTGTCTCAGAAAACTAAGGCAAGGATCTTGCCATCCGATTTTTGAACACGGAATTTCTTGGGCCGTGGAGAACCAACAATCTTCCACTGTTTGGATTGCTCTTTAATCTCTGGGTCATAGTGATGGATCCACGTTTCGTCCATAGTAACAAGCCGATCCAAAAAGTTTGAAGAATCTTCTGCAAAACGGCGGCAGATTTGCTTTGACGTTGTCAATCGAACGCGCTTCTGATCAACGCTCAAGCATCTTGGAATCCATTTGACCGCAAGCTTTCTCATACCCAAGTCGTGATGAATGATGTGACACACGTTCATAGGAAATGTGCAATGCTTCTGCAATATTCTTAATCCCAATACGTCGGTTTTCTAAAATCATATCATGGACAGAATCAGTTTTCCAGAGTGGCCACAGAAATTGGTTTTCCAGGGCGGTGGTCATCTTTCACATCTGATCTTCCTCTTTTATATTCCGCAACCCAGTTTTTAATAGTGGCGTATGAAGGACACTGATCACCTAAGGATTCTATCATATCTGCAACAATTTCTTTTGCCCGATAACCCTTTCAAAAATAAATACTTAATAACTGACCGAAACTCGATTTTTTTAAATTCTATCTTTTCTCAGACGTGCCATTTTCAAAAATTCACAGTTTGATCACCGTTCAACTTACGGATGTCAAACTTTGACAACTTTTTATAAAACATCATAGTTGTAACCATGGCAACCATATTCACTTTTCTTTACTAGAAACTTTCCAGGTTAACTAGATATCAACACCCCCTCGTATTAGTATTAAACCAATGTATTGCTGTTTGGTCGAGTTATTATAGAAATTATTAGGTAGTTGTTGTTGTATTAAGTGTTTCTAATTTGTTCTTAAATTTTTTGCTTATTAACAATTAGAATACTTAAAAAAATCAGCCAAAAGCGCCCTCTACTATATGCAGTAAAACGTTGAGAATATTTGGCTTCCGCTGAAGTGGATGTGTAACCGTTTCAGCTCCAATGTTAAAAATATTTTTTTCTTCTTCGGGGCGCTATAACTTTTTAATTGGCCCGAGGAAGCAGTAGTTAAACTGTGTCCCTTTACTTTTAGGACACCCTGTATACGGTAAAACGTTGGTAATTGTGGTCGAGTTACTTCAAGCTGGTCATATTTAAATTGTTAATAATTTAGTTAAAGAGAATCAAACAGAAACATTCTTTCAAATATACTTACTTATCTATTAGTCAATTATTAACTAGATAATATTCAACTCTATACAAACAATACACTGGAAAACCATACCTAACAATAACCAAACTAGGACTACTGTAACGTACATCTACAACAAACGAAAATCGGCATCAGTAAGATAATACATATTTAGTTACAATTAAAAAAAAAGATTGTAACTATGAATATTTTAATACACTACTATCGATAAAACGTTAACAAAATCAATTAAAAATGTTCCAATAAGAAGTAATGAACTTTCTATCGCTGATAAAATCCATAAAAGCGAATTTATTTATTAGTTCGGAGCCCTTTAAAAAGAATAAAACGGGCTTAGTAATGAAAAATTTCATAACTGGATACGAAGGTTTATGGTACCGAAGCGCGTACACGGATATAGTAAACTGCATTAGTGAATCATCTTCATCATCATCTGACATGGAGCCGACTCGAGGGTCAATCCTAACAAATTCATCTGCTTCTTCCAGTGCTTTATCTCTTACCACACGTAGCGACCTTCTCTGGTATGCTCGTGTTGTGCTTTTTAAAATGGCATCAACATAGAGGACCTACAGCTTAAAATGGGCTCCGAACCACGGAAACTGTAAAAACTTCTACTCCAGAGAAGATTTACTAGGCAGAATATCTCGCTCGTGTCGGCTGCCCAATGCATATATACTTGGTAATCAAAACCACGCAATGCGACCGTCTGAATAATATATCCTTTTAAAAACCAAAGTAACTACACCTACGTATTAAAATAATAATACGAATCTACGGAATACTGTCAACACTAATTCAGTATATAACACATTCGGTAAAAATTCCGGACTAATGAACTCCAAGCCGATTACTAGGGCAGCCTTTTTAAGTTTTTACAAACGACCACTAGGTGGCGATATTGCGAGGTGTCATTACTATTTTCGTAAAATTGAACATTTGGTATTGTGAAAACAGTGGCAGCTTAGAAATTGACCAAGTAGTTTATTTACAGTGAGCGATTTAAAAAAGCAATTTTGTGAAAAAATGAAAATTTCACGTGAAGGTTTTCGTTGGATGATTTTTTACGATGTTAGTAAAGGTCTAACTCAACAACAATGCATAGAATCGCCTCGTTCAACTTTTAGTTATGAAGCACCATCAGAAAAGACAATTTGCAGAATTTCGTCGTGGTCGTGCGTCCATCAGTGTCAAAAATCGGTTGTTATTCCATAAAACATGGATGCTGTGCGCAACATGATTGAAGAAGATCGGCATGTGACTTACAGTGAAATAGAGACGTCCTTACACATATCGAAGACGGTGAAAAACATCTGTTCCCGATGGATTCCGCATAATTTAACTGAAGCTCCAAAAAAGGCTCGTGTTAATTGGTGTAAGGAAATGCTCAACAAATTCGAGCGGAACTGCAAAATCCGTATAACTTGGATATAGTAGAAAACGGAAACTAAGCAACAATCCACTGTTTGGGTGTTCCAAGATGAACTAAATCCCACAAAAGTTGCTCGTTCACGAAGTATTTCCAAGGAAATGATAACTTGTTTCTTCGGTTGTACTGGACATGTCACAACCATTCCCTTACAGGATCGAAGAACAGTTAACCCTGAATGGTATTCAAAAATTTGTTTGCCAGAGTCATCGACATCAGGAAAAATAATATATATTGCGAGTTTTCTTTACAACCGTCGCCGTCTTTCGCTTCCTATTTTCCATCTTTTCCTATCCCTCCATTCTTCGGCGTCTAGACCTCTTTATCCTATTGCCTAATCTACACCTGTTTTGCACTTTGTTCGTGGTCTACCGCGTTTTCTCCTCTTGGATGGATTGCAGTTCCATACCTTCAGTGGCCATCTTGTTACTTGCATTCGCTGCAGATGTCCATCCCATAATAATCCCTTCAATTAGATGGTGCCAATGATGTCTGCTTTCTGCTTCCACCTCCATGATGTTCCTTATATCTGTATTCCTGAAATGATCCAGTCTCGATATTCCAACACTACGGTGCCAAAAATCCATTTCAAGCGCTTTTAGTCTATTTTCTTCCCTTTTGGTGAGCACCCAAATTTCAGATCCATAAGTCGATATGCTCTCTATTATTGTTTTATAATTTGTTTTTTTTTTATTCTTAGTTCTTTCGTAGCACCACAATACTGAATTTAACTTATTTATCGAAGATCTTCCTTGTCCTATCTTCTGTCTTATATCGATCGGATTCCTTCCCTCGTTTGTAATGGTGACGCCGAGGTTTTGTATTTACTACAGTTGTTTATTATAATTTGATCGTCAACCTTAAGATGTTCCCCTTTCTTTCCAATTGCAAGGTATTTCGTTTTCTTGCTATTTATTTCTAAGTCCGACTTGCAGTATTCTTCATTTAATTTTCTCCGTATATATGCTGCGTCGTCTTCATCTGATGCAATGACCACCTGATCATCTGCGAAGTGTAAGCTGTATATGGTGTTATTCCCTATTTGTATGTCCATGCCTTCACATCGTCTCCAATTTTGTAGCGATCCATTCAGATATATTTTAAAGAGCGTTGGTGCTACACTACAACCTAGTCGTAATCCTTTGGTGACTTTTATCGAGAGGGATATCTTGGTTCCCTTTTTTATAGCACTCTCATTGTCTTTATAGAAATTTTTCACTGCTCTAATGTAGATATCGCTTATATTGCTCATTTCCATACATTTCCATAGTTTGCTTTTAGGAACGCTGTCGCAGGGTGTTTTTAGATCTACGAATACCAGGTGAACTTCTTCATTATGTGATATCTTTTTTCAATTAATTGTTGTAGGCAAAACAAGTTATCGGTACAAGATCTTCCAGCACGGAAGCCAGATTGTTCTTCTAAATCTTCAAATTCATTCTCGATTCTCTTTTAATATTTTACCGTACAACCTGCTTATGGAGGGCGTAACGCTAATACCTCTATAGTTTTCGCATTCTAGTCTACTCCTTTTATGTTTGTATATAGAAGATATTACTGCTTTATTCCAATCATCTGGTAAGCGATCTCCTCTTAGGCATCCTTGTATCTTCAGTTAACAACTCTTCATAATACATTCTCCACCTTTGGGTGCTTATGGGATTCACTGATGAATTATCTCGTACATCATTTCTTAAGGTCGATATAAGTTTCCAAGCTTCTTTGGCTCTTGTATTTCCCTTCTGAACATTAATCTTTGCACATCTTTCCTTCCAGAATTTGTTTTTTATTTCTCTTATCTTTCTTTTCACTTCTCTATTAGCTCTTTGATACTCCCTTCTGTCTTCCATATCTCTAGTCGATAGCCACTTATGGTACTTTCCTTTCTTGTTCTGTACTATTTCGTCTATATCACCACTCCACCATTATTGGGTTCGTCTATTGTTTTTCTGCCACAGCTTCGCTTGCTGTTTGATGTATGACTTTTGAATATTTTTGTACATTTTATTTGGCGTTTACATATTACGTATTATAAATGGGTTCAATGAACATATAGATATTCACCGATTCACGTGGACACAATCAATCCGTAACCTTAGATCAATAATTGATTATCTAATAATGCGCCAGGAAATTAACCTCAAAGTGAAAAATATTCAAGTACAGAGGGGAGCTGAGTGTGGATCCGACCACTACCTACTGAAAGCCGAGATATGCTTCCCATACAAAACATATAGTAATAATAAGGGGGTAAATAGGTTAACAGCATATAATGATGAAAGCACAGAAGTAATTTCCAGAAAATATAATTTAGAGAAGCTCCAAGATTTCTCCACCCATTTTTATATAAATTACGACTAAGTAATAAATTAAATAAGATAGAAGAAGATACGCCAAAAATAGCTTAGTGGGTACGGAAAAACTGCCACTAGTAGAAGCCGAGTCGGAGGACATTAGGTGTACGGAACCAGTTGTAAAACAGAAAACCTCTTGAAGGAATTCTGGACAATTAAGTTCGGCAATATCACGCGCTGCCAACCATCCCGGTAAAAGCAAGAGTAGACGAGAACTGCTAAAAGAACTGAAAATGACCCAAGTGAACAGTGCCAAAATAGCGAATTCTAAACTTCCTAGAAAAGCAGTAGCTAAGGATTATGAAATACTAAACGGTGCTATACCGTATCTAGGAATTCCGCTATGCTTTTCATGGTGATTAATCTATTAATAATGGTTCTGCAGAAATAACCATGTAAATGGTTATAGCGGCCGCATTACAGGAGTTTCGGCGGCAACAAATTGGGTAGAGAATTCGGAAACACGATCTTTATTAACGAATTAATTAACAACTCCAAAATTATACAGAAGTCGGTTACAACGAAATAGGCAATAACTCGAAAACTGACAATAAAGAAGTTCTTGGTACAATTTTAAGAAGTCGGTTATATTGAAATGTAGACTATAATTAACTCGGTAGTAGTAAAGATTACGCTGTAACGAATTCAAAATGATGCCCTTAATTAATAACGAAGTAGGTATTATAACAAAGGCTCCACTGTAGCGAAGACGGAAATAATGAAGTTATGACTACATGGAAGTTGTCGTTGGCCTTTAAGGAAGACGGTAATTAAAAAACTGAAAGCTAAATTAAATCGAAATAATGAAGAGCTAATCGAATCTGAATAATATATTTCAATATAGTTCTGACAATAACGAGGTCGGGAACAATACCGACTCAAATATGAAGTTGGTAATAATGAAGTGCCAATAATAAAGTTTCGATTTTGACGAAGTTCTGAAATAACAACTGAACTATAATGAAGTTGCTGACAATAAAGTCCTAACTAGGTAAAATCAAGTTAACAAAGTTGGTAGCAACATCCTATCTTTATCCAAGTTGGTAATAACAAAGTTGCGATTTTACTAAAATAATATTGCAACTGCATGGACTGAAGCCTTGAGTATGTATGTTCACATTACCCTGTGCAGTTATAGTGATCATTGGAAGGAAGTCTGTAATAATGAAGTCTGGACAGTAATGAACTTGGCTATACATACTGAGGATGTAATTGTAACGAATTCGGCAATAAAGTCTTTCAACACCACGGAAATCCATGATAATGGAGATTCCAAATTAATGAAGTCTTCATTATAAGGAACTCAGTAATACTTATAAAGCTTTCGCTGCAACGAAGTCCTTAATGAGGATTTTTAACGTTAACAAATATGTAGTAGTGAAGTTTACACTTAAGGAAACCTCTAGATAATGGGGCTTTTGGAACAAAAAAAACTTGGCAAATTCAGAATGAACGAACATCTGTATGGAACAACTCGGTCGTAATGCTTTCATCATTATCATAATCTGTAATAACGAACTGAACTAAGTTGGAAGTAACGAAGACTGAGCTGTAACGAAACAGGTAATATGATGTTTTAAGCATAACGAAGTTGGCAGTAATTTCGGTTGAAGGATTCATACCAGATTGAATGATTTTATTCAGAATGAACAAACATCTGCATGGAACAAGTCGGTCGTAATGCCTTTCATCATTAATGGAAACTGTAATAACGAACTTAACCAAGTTGGAACTAACGAAGACTGAACTGCAACGAAATAGGTAATATGATGTTTTAACCATTACGAAGTTGGCAGTAACTAAGGTTGAAGGATTTCGAGAAAAAGAATACCTTAATACCAGAGTGAATGACTTTAAGTTTAAAGAATGGTAAATTCGGTGCTGTGTATTAATTAATAAAAGATAATAATAAATGGGCAAGGGGTAACATGGAACATTGTCCTCGAAACATGAATATTGTAACAATTGACTCCCCAAATACTATTGACAGAAACCGATGAAAAAGTACGCTAACTGTAAATTGCAAACCAGGTTAGAATTGAAAAGTAGTAATTACAAATTCACGAACTATAGATACGTTTAGTAAAAACATATATGTGGTAATCGGGCACAAGTGGCTCATATTTTTCAATGTCTTTGACAATTATCTTATGATTAGCTTTCTTCAATGGTATTATACTCGATTTTTAAATTTTAAACAAACCCTCTGCTGCCAATACAAACAGAAGAAAATGTTGTAGAAAATCGTAAAATAACCCGTGATAAGGCCTACAAGTAACATACAAAATACCATAAACTTTTGGGGCGACTTTGAAACTTTACCTGTTTTACATTAGAAAAATATTATGAAACTACACTTATACTAAAGCATTTCGTGGAATTTTCTGGTTGATTTTTAAATGTATTTTTAGTCGATCCTTAAAAGTATGTTTTTTAGAATTTTAAAGGTAGTTTTGGTTGATTCTTCAAGATATTTTGGTTGAGTTTTAAAGGTATTTAGGTTTGATTCTTAAAGGTATTTATGTTTGATTCTTCAATGTGTTTTTGGTTAATTCTTCATCGTCGGTGTTAGGAACATGAACAGACGTATGTTGAAGAAACGAAATGCTAATGATGTTCAACTTGAGGAGCAATGCAGATCATAGTTTCAAAAATACTATTTTTGATTGATCCTTGAAGGTATTTTTTAGAATTTCGAAAATATTTTTGGTTGATCCTTAAAGATATTTATGGTTGATGCTTCAATATGTAAGCTTTAGGAACATGTAATGATGTTCAACTTGCAATGCAATGCAGATCAGACTTCCAAAAATACTCTTCATGACTGATCCTTCAACATATCTTTGGTTGATTCTTAAAGGTATCTTTAGTTGATTCTTAGAGGTATTTTTATCGAATTATCAAGGTATATTTGTTTGGTCTTTCAAAATATTTTTGGTTGATCCTTAAAGGTATTTATGGTTGATTCTTCAATGCATCTTTGGTTAATTATCCATCGTCGGTGTTAAGCTTTAGGAAACTATGCAGACGTATGTTGAACAAACAAAATGCTAATGGTGTTCAGCTTGCAATGCAATGCAGATCAGCCTTCCAAAAATACTCTTCTTGACTGATCATTCAAGATATTTTTGGTTGACTCTTAAAAGGTATCTTTAGTTGATCCTTAGAGGTATTTTTATAGAATTTTCAAGGTATCTTCACTGATCATTCAAAATATTTTTGGTTGATCCTTCAAGATATTTTTATTGATCCTGAAAGGTATTTTTAGTTGATCCTTACAGGTATTGGTTTAGAATTTCAAAAGTATTTTTGGCTGATCCTTCAAGATATTTTTAGTTGATCCTTACAGTTATTGTTTTAGAATTTCAAAAGTATTTTTGGTTGATCCTTCAAGATATTTTTAGTTGATCCTTAAAGGTATTTTGAGTTGATCCTTAGAGGTATAGTTTTAGAATTTCAAAAGTATTTTTGGTTGATCCTTAAAGGTATTTTTAGTTGATCCTTAGAGGTATTGTTTTAGAATTTCAAAAGTATTTTTGGTTGATCCTTCAAGATATTTTTAGTTGATCTTTAGAGGTATTTTTTAGAATTTTCAAGGTATTTCCGATTGATCTTTCAAAATATTTTTTATTGATTCTTAAAGGTATTTTGGATTGATCTTTCAAAATATTTTTGATTGCTTCTTAAATGTACTCGTATTTATGGTTGATTCTTCAATGTATTTTTGGTTAGTTCTCCATCGTCGGTGTTAAGCTTTAGGAGCATAAACAGACGTATATTGTACAAATGTAATACTAATGTTGTTTAACTTGAGAAGGAATGCAAATCAAAGTTCCAAAAATATCGCGGAAAAACGACGAACGTCCACTTTTAAACTGAAAATTGCACAATGTTAACTGAAGTTTCCAACAAACCGGCTCTGCAAACAGAAACTGGCACAAACAAACACACATATTTTAGTACATTGCAATGAGCGTAAACGTTCTCCATTCTGAAGCACGCGTATTATATGTTTTATAGTTCTAATAAAAGTTTAAGTGTTCTGCGGACAATTCCGTTGTTCGTTTCTTTTTGCGCATAAACAGCGAAATAGGTTAAGCGCCGAGTTGGCGAAGGCGACAGTAAAAATGAAATTTAAACGTACATAAACATCAGTCACGGCAGCGCCGCCGCCAACAACCTCACAACAGGTATTTTAGAACAATAGAACTAGTTCATACACGAAATGAATGGCGATGTCGAGAGGTGCTTCGACCCTATCACTGGGAAACAACGAGCTGTTCCTGAGGGAACCTGTCGGCGGTGGGAATCGGCCGTGGGAAGTTGCGGTGCCTTCGGCTTCTGAACGGCGGGCATTTGCGCAAACACAAAAAAAAATTTCAAACGGGGGATTCTGTACCAGTCGTGGATGTTTTAGTACCGATTTACGATTACGTAATGGCTTTACGAAAGTTTCGAACAAACAAAAAGGAAAATAAATGCTCCGAAGCATAGTTCAATGATAACGAGCGCAAGGTGAATAACCTTCCAGCCTAAAATTTAATAATCTTGAAATTTCTCACATTTTATCATGTTACATTAGAGTATCTTATTTATGGTGTAATTTTTTCTAACATAAGTGTCTAAGAAATTAAGATGATTTATTAAGTTTGACTTACGAAATTGTCGAAATGAAACGAAATAACGCTGTTTAACACTTGTTTTGGTGTTTACAAAGATTACAATTATCGGAAAAATTGAAGAAAAGAAACTTACCATCGCCTAGCGAACCCCACTTCTGATAGCAAATTCTGTGTTTCATTTCATCACATTGTGGGGATGAGCCTTGAAATCTGCAAGAGATAAAAATAATTGGTTAGATGAGAAAATATTACCCAATAGGGACAAGGATTTAATAGTAGAAGCTTTTAAATGTAACAAGAAGCCAAAACTTGGAACGGTGGTATGTACCTACTTACAATTAAGGTGTTTGTGGTTTAAAAGTATAATCACGAGATTTTGCTTTAATTTATAGTCAGTACAAAAAATTGGTTAACTGACACTAAGAGGAGCAGTTAAACGACCCTCTATAGCTTAAATTATTTAGTATTTTGTAAAATATGTATATACCGTATATTCGAACGATTAAAATTTTATTCTGCTATAAATACGAGTATAACGAGTAAGAATCTGAAATTTCCGCTTCAGTTTGAAGCTTAAATATAACCAACTATTAATGAACTGCACAGCTTGTTTTCCTTGGAATCTATTTTATGCGGTCAACACGGGTATAACAAATAGACTCTTTAATCCAAAGTTCAGTAGAACAGTTTGTCTGAAACTACGTTTTCAACGTGGATTTAATGATTACTCAAACAGTATATCTGATATTCTTTGCAATCACGTTCCGATGGGTAATGTCGACCATTTTGCCGATTACTCGGTCATTCTTGTTTTTTGTTATTGCTGGCTGCGTATGTTGTGGCAAGAAAACTATAGAGGATGGAGAAATTTGGAAAACCTATTGGATTCAACATGCAAATCTACATAACGCACATTTTCTCCTAAGACACGAAATTTGGAAAACGTATTGGATTCAACATGTAAATCTACTAACGCACATTTTCTCCCAAGACATGAAATTTGGAAAACGTATGGGATTCGATATGTAAATCTACATAACGCACATTTTCTACTAATACACGAAATTTGGAAAACTATTGGATTTAATAGTAAATCTACATAACGCACATTTTCTCCTAAGACACGAAATTTGGAAAACGTATTGGATTCAATATGTAAATCTACATAACGCACATTTTCTACTAATACACGAAATTTGGAAAACTATTGGATTCAATAGTAAATCTACATAACGCACATTTTCTCCCAAGACATGAAATTTGGAAAACGTATTGGATTCAACATGTAAATCTACATAACGCACATTTTCTCCTAAGACACGAAATTTGGAAAACTATTGGATTTAATAGTAAATCTACATAACGCACATTTTTTCCTAAGACACGAAATTTGGAAAACGTATTTCATTCAACATGCAAATCTACATAACGCACATTTTCTCCTAAGACACGAAATTTGGAAAACTATTGGATTTAATAGTAAATCTACATAACGCACATTTTTTCCTAAGACACGAAATTTGGAAAACGTATTTGATTCAACATGCAAATCTACATAACGCACATTTTCTCCTAAGACACGAAATTTGGAAAACTATTGGATTTAATAGTAAATCTACATAACGCACATTTTTTCCTAAGACACGAAATTTAGAAAACGTATTTGATTCAACATGCAAATCTACATAACGCACATTTTCTCCTAAGACACAAAATTTGGAAAACCTATTGGATTCAACATGCAAATCTACATAACGCACATTTTCTCCTAAGACACGAAATTTGGAAAACTATTGGATTTAATAGTAAATCTACATAACGCACATTTTTTCCTAAGACACGAAATTTAGAAAACGTATTTGATTCAACATGCAAATCTACATAACGCACATTCTCTCGCTAAAGCACACAAATTTGGAAAACCTATTGGATTCAACATGCAAATCTACATAACGCACATTTTCTCCTAAGACACGAAATTTGGAAAACTATTGGATTTAATAGTAAATCTACATAACGCACATTTTTTCCTAAGACACGAAATTTAGAAAACGTATTTGATTCAACATTCAAATCTACATAACGCACATTTTCTCCTAAGACACAAAATTTGGAAAACCTATTGGATTCAACATGCAAATCTACATAACGCACATTTTCTCCTAAGACACGAAATTTGGAAAACTATTGGATTTAATAGTAAATCTACATAACGCACATTTTCTCCTAAGACACGAAATTTGGAAAACGTATTTGATTCAACATGCAAATCTACATAACGCACATTTTCTCCTAAGATACGAAATTTGGAAAACGTATTTGATTCAACATGCAAATCTACATAACGCACATTTTCTCCTAAGACACGAAATTTGGAAAACGTATTGGATTCAATATGTAAATCTACATAACGCACATTTTCTACCAATACACGAAATTTGGAAAACTATTGGATTCAATAGTAAATCTACATAACGCACATTTTCTCCCAAGACATGAAATTTGGAAAACGTATTGGATTCAACATGTAAATCTACATAACGCACATTTTCTCCTAAGACACGAAATTTGGAAAACGTATTGGATTCAACATGTAAATCTACATAACGCACATTTTCTCCTAAGACACGAAATTTGGAAAACGTATCAGATTCAACATGTAAATCTACATAACGTACATTTTCTCCTAAGACACGAAATGGTTGAAACGGTGATTTCAACATGGATATAAAGGTTCATCATCATCATGATCATCATTGGCAGCCTTTCCGCCCCACTGCTGGGCATCGGCCTCTTCTCTGCCACGTGTTTCTCCTCAGCGCTAAGATAGAAACACGGGGGGCCTACAGTTTAAAGTCCAATCCGACCGACATAAATTCCAAAGAAGGTTTTTAGCATTAAGATTGGATTGGGAAATTCTGTGTAGTGGGTTGCATACAAGATTTTATTAATCTGCATAGTAATGCTTAGGTTTCGAACCCAAGCCAGAATCGATGTTTCACTCAGAAACCGAGCGCTCTACTAACTGAGCTACCATTCACACACTATATATTTCAATATACCCGCTCTTCTTGAAACCCCCTTTTTAAATTTTTACGCCTGGATATAACAATTTTATATTTCTGTGTTTCCTTGTAACGAAGTTTATGCTATAAAAACGAATAGAAATAATTGGGCTTTCCTTATAAGTTTATTTGTTGTTCAAATCATGATATAACGATAATTTGAGTGTTTGAATTTATGGTTGCTTCCAGCTGAATTTATTTGTACTAAAATGACGAATTCGCACAGTTCAGCAAATGTTGAACTTCTAGATTTACTAGGATATTCAAGTATATAAAACAAACTCGAATTTAGTGAACCAGCCACGTTGAATTTATAAATATGGATGACCAATACTTTCTGGATTTCGCCGTAATACGATCGAGTAACCAGTATATGGGACAACCAAACCGTAAATAATATTAGATTTTATGTTCAATCCGGTTATAACGAATAGGAACAAAATTAACATCTTCATATATCTATGTATCAATAGTCATTTTCCAAGTTTGGACATTCAGTACGATTATTGTGACTACCATATTGCATTTTTCACCGTCGTAAAATTTAAGCTATATACGGATATAACAAACCATGTCGATGCGTTGGCTAAAATTAAGTTTGTTAAATGTGTAGAACTGATACGGATGCACAGAACAGCAACTCATTATACGTCCTATATTATAATTTGCTTCCGGTGCAAACAGTAACAATTTTTACTTTTTAGATGTATATATAAAACAATCTACACAAAAAATCGTACAGTTTATATTGATTTCTTTTAAATTGAAATGGATGTAACACGAATTATTTCGGTTATATTGTTAACATGTTTCTGACTTATAAGAATGCTACTGTAACAGACACCGCTTTTAACGAACCCGCTTATAACGATCTATCGGTTATAGCGTTTCATCGGTTATAGCGAACCTAAATTAAAGTCCCAAAACACGGTCCATTAATTTAAATATTGCGTCGTTATCGTGGCTTATAACGAACGTCGGAAATAACGAACTGAGTTTTGGTGTCCCTTGAGGTTTGTTATAAGCGAAGTTTACTGTATTTATTATGAAGATTTTCTTATATCCTTACCTATTATTTTGAATGCACCGTTGCACAAGCTTAGGAATCGCGTGGAATTTTTTACAGATCATCCGGTAAATGAAACTTTTTCTATAATTAAACCGCTTACACCCTCCGTTTCGCGGAATTCCGCCGTCATGATACGCTATTTAAAAGGCAATCGATAGAGCGAGCATTCCAGCACATTACATTGCGCAATCCACACAATCTGACGTATGAATAAACGCATCATCGAAGAAAAAATTCCAATCACATGATGCAGTCGCATAATAATGGGTGTCATCGCTTCCGGCGGTGGTTGTCGTCTCGAGGACGCGCCGCCGGTTGCGTCGCGAGACGGCGACGACGGCGTCCCGACGGCACATGACCATGTGTCATTCATAAACATTTATATTTTTGTCCGGCCACTTTTCCGACCCGTTTAAAATGCGGAGATGGGCCCGCGGGCCATGATATTGCGGAATCGCGCCCATCTAATTCTGACTAACGCGTATGCATGAATAACACGCGCACGGCGGTGATGCTCTTGGAAGTGATAAAATTGAAAATGATAACGGCTTTGTGTGGATTTCGTTCTCAACAACGAGTAATATAACAAAATGGTCCGACGATCTTGCATCCGGTGGTTAGTGAATGATCTGGTTCGGTTTAAACAAGGATATTCGTGTGAAGCCAGATTTTTAGGAAAATTTGTAGTCATGAGAATATCTTACACGATAAACAAATAAATTTGGGAGGGAAAGACGACACAGCATTCCACAAAGCAACTTAAAATATGAATTGTACATATAGGGTGTTTCATGGAACCATACATTCGAATGTATATTGCGAATTAAATTGAATGGCAATAATATTGTTTTTGCTGCCAGTTTTACAAACAGGTAGTTTACTACAGAAGAACCCATAAACTAACAACTTTTTTAACAAAAAAAAATATATAGAATTATATAACATTAATCGCTAGCACTTACACTAAGTATCGACGACACAGTAACGGTTAAAGCGTATTTGTTCAATAGGTGCGAATAGCTCGACTGAAATCCTATATTTCATTAAACATACTTTTAATAATTAAAGTTACATTAAATTTGTTCCACAATACCAATAATAATGCCCTTTTCGATATTTACAAAGCCTAATTAACCGTTTCAGAAAAACTTCTAATCAATATCAATTTGGTAACTGGAAGCTCATTATAAGTAACTGTATGTTAGTCGTTCCGGAAAGATTTATTCGTCAAGCCCTATACAAGTTCTAAACCAGCAATTTTACAATAATATTTACAGTTGCGTCACCAAAACTTAATGAGGAGCCAAAATTAAAATGTTTATTGTGTATAAGCTGGCTGTAGCTACTATTAATATTGCTATGTAAGAGACTAATGTGCGCCCCAGTACTGAATTAAAAATTGACATTCTTCGTAAGTGAAGAAGAAAGAGTGTTTTAAACTTCCGGTTTATATGGAAGCAACATATCGTTTCTATATTTTATTAGTTGAACATCACACAAATGAATCTGACAGTTGTAGATTTCGTGATTTTTGAAAGCTTTATTTCCTTTGCGGATTATATTCCTTACCATAATGGACTTTTTGCTTTTTAAAACTTATAAAACTATATAATTGAATGAACTGAATGATTGCAAAGTTGAGTCACTTTGATATCATTTCCTAAATGTATCGCCCTGTATACAGGTGCCCTGTAAATGTTGCTGGAAAGGAGACCTTACCACGAATATCATTTAAAGAGATTTTAATTGCAAGTACTTTACAGCAATCAGGGATAAGTCGAACTCTCAAGAACGCCGTTCCGTTAAAAGATTTAGAAACGAAGCTCATTTCCGGTAAAAGATTTAGAAACGGAACTTATTTCCGGTAACAGATTTAGAAACGGAACTTATTTCCGGTAAAAGATTTTGAAACGGAACTCATTTCCGGTAACAGATTTAGAAACGGAACTCATTTCCGGCAATAGATTTAGAAACGGAACCCATTTCCAGTAATAGATTTAGAAACGGAACTCACTCCGGTAATAGATTTAGAAACGGAACTCATTTCCGACAATAGATATAAAACGGAACCCATTTCCAGTAATATATTTACAAACGGAACTCATTTCCGGTAATAGATTTAGGGACAGAACTCCGTTCCGCTTTATAATCAGCAGGCTACCAAGAAAAATAATATATTTGTTGTAATATGTACAACAAAAAAATAACTAAAGGAAAATGTAAACAGAGGGATTTCTCACTGAAATTTTATATACCTAGCTAATGAGGGATAGCGGGCGGCGGGAGGTAGAAGCACTGCAAACACTCCGTTACATATGTCAACTACATGTACATAACAAGTTTGTTGTGTTCGATTTTTTAGTGCTCAACAAATTGCATTCGGGCGAGACATTTTTCTACGTCTATGTATAATATATAGTCAAGATCAACTTCCCTGGTGGTTTGCAATTTTTTGCATTATTTCTATTTGCCGCTAGACTACCATGTTTTGAACTTTATATCATCATATCTATGTTCACAAGCTGCTACCCTCGATGCCCCGGAGGGTACTACAACAAACAGGGTTAAATCATTTCCCTTGCGCTATCTATTTATCTATTATCTATGAATTGTAGGGTTCTAAATTAAAACATCCTGTGTGACCTGTAAATAAGACACCAATGCTTACTCGTTTCGTTTTTGAGTTATAAAATAACAAATGGAAAAAGTATATTTAGTACTTCTGTGATAACCGGACCTAATACAAAGTTCTGCCACTTTCTAACGGTATACGTTACAAATTGTTGGAACTTATTTTACAAAATCGTATCAATTCCCTTTTCCGGTTTAACTAACAATAAATTCTACGGTAAAATCTATGTAAATACTCAGTTATAAATTACTGTTGAACCTTTCTTTTTACTATCAGTATTACTAGTTTCCACAATAGCGAACATTTTTGGAACCGCCATCACATCACTACACTGCCTTGAAAATATGTACCTTTATAATCGCAGTTAGAAGGTTTTTGTTATTATTAGCGTGATGGTTAAAAAGCGTATACGAGGGCAGCCTTTTAAGTTTATACAAACGAACACTAGGTGGCGCTATTGAGATGTGTCATTACTATTTTCGTAAAATTTGACATTTGTTATTGTGAAAACAGTGGCAGCTTAGAAATTGACAGAGTAGTTTCTTTACAGTGAGCGTTCAAAAAAAAAGCAATTTTGTGAAAAAATGGAAATTTCATATGAAGGTTTTCGTTGGATGATTTTTTACGATTTTAGTAAAGGCCTAACCCAACAACAATGCATACAATCGCTTCGTTCAACTTTTGGTAATGAAGCTCCATCAGAAAAGACAGTTTGCATAATTTCGTCATGGTCGTGCGTCCGTCAGTGATGAATTTCGTGAAGGTCGACCAAAATTGGTTATTATTCCAGAAAATAACGATGCTGTGCGCAACATGATTGAAGAAGATCGGCGTGTGACTTACAGTGAAATAGAGGCATTCTTAGGCATATCGAAGATTGCAGTAAATGTCGATTTTTGCATGAACATTTAGCTGGGAAAAAGATCTGTTCCCGCATAATTTAACCGAAGCTCTAAAAAAGACTCGTGTTAATTGGTGTAAGGGATACTCAAAAAACTTTAGACCGAGGAACTGCAAAATCCGTATGCAACATCGTAACAGGTGACGAAACTTGGATATATTCGTTTGAACCGGAAACTAAGCAACAATCCACTGTTTGGGTGTTCCAAGATGAACCGAATCCCACAAAAATTGTTCGTTCACGAAGCACTTCCAAGAAAATAATAGCTTATTTCTTCGGTTGTACTGGACATGTCGCAACTATTACTTTACAGGATCAAAGAACATTAAACGCTGAATAGTATACCACAATTTGTTTGCCAGAAGTCATCGACGACATCAGAAAAATCAACCGAAAACGTCGCATCATTTTTATCATGGCAATGCCACTCTCAAACAGCACGTCAAACAATTGACTACAAAATCCGTATACAACATCGTAACAGGTGACGAAACTTGGATATATTCGTATGAACCGGAAACTAAGCAACAATCCACTGTTTGGGTGTTCCAAGATGAACCGAATCCCATAAAAGTTGTTCGTTCACGAAGCACTTCCAAGAAAATAATCGCTTATTTCTTCGGTTGTACTGGACATGTCGCAACTATTCCTTTACAGGATCAAGAACAGTTAACGCTGAATGGTATACAACAATTTGTCTGCCAGAAATCATCGAAGAAGCCAGAAAAAACAACCAAAAACGTCGCATTCTTCATCATGGCACGTCAAACAATTGATTATTTGAAGGAGAAAAACTTCCAATTAATGTCTCATTGCCCGTATTCACCTAATTTATCGCCCAACGACTTCTTTGTGTTGCCAAATGTCAAACAAAAAATGCGTGGACAGCGATTTTCACCACCTCAAGAAGCTGGTGAAACTTTCAAAAACCATGTTTTTGAGATACTAACTTGAGAGTAGAAAGAATTTTTCGAGATTTGGTTTGTATAAATCTTAAAGGCGAATGTTTTGAAAAGCAAAATAAAACAGTTTATTCCAAAAAAAGCTTTTTCTTTCAAAGTTTCAAAGTCAAAGTTTTTGTAAAAACTTAAAAGGCTGCCCTTGTATTTAACTTACTGTTACGAAAATGAATTCAATTTTATGATTTTTTGTTAGTACGACTATGGTGGTGCTCAGTAATAATGATTTCAATCTCTGTTGCGGGGCTTGATTTTAGCAACCTTTTATTTCAAAAACATGTGGATCCTTCGCAACTCCCTGTACGTCAGTGGTACAAAGTCCAAGTGATTTGTATTTGCACTTCCGGTTTAACCGGAAACAAATCCAAATTTTGCAGTTCCTACCTTTTCTTGCTGTCAATATCTAAAAATAAATATCCTTCAATTCTTTTTGTGTTTGTATTTAAGTATTCTAGTTTTTGGGGACGTATTTTCTACTGTTTGCCGTTTCAGTTTTCGTTTGTGACTTGCACAAAATCTGACTTTATAGGAACTTGCACTACTACCGGTATCGCAAAACAAAGTGTGCTATTTTAATTCCAATTCGTTTTGAAAACAGAATGTACTTGCTTCAAATCGAAAACATCACCTAGTAATGTTTTCGATTTGAAGCAAGCAGGCACCAAGGAGAAAACACTGGCGCCTGTTTATTGAAATGAGCGCGGCCAAAGTGCATTCGCATAAATGAGAATAATACCCGATTGCGTAAGAAAATGCATGCTTAGAGTAGCACTTGCATAGTGCATACCTCACGGCTCATGTACGTTCGTGCTATTCTTAGAAATCATTAACATTGCGCTTTTTGCTATACCTTTGCACTTTACTTTCGTGTATTTGTTTTACTATTACACTACGTTTTATCTCCGCGCAAAATGATACTACAAACCAGAAAATTAAAAGAAATAACATTCAACAATTTAGTTCGAAAACGGGCGTAATTACGCTAAAAATTCTAATTCTCCTTCTACCTGGATATTATAAAACGCCTCACAAGCCAGCCTTTCTACGTATATGTGTGCGTTTACTTTAAGGCGTAGCGTAAACTGCACATATATGGTTGTGACTTGATTAAATTTGATGCAGGCGTCGTTCTGAGCACACCGCGAGTAGGCTTACTTTTGCTGGAGCAGGTGTAGGGGGAATATGTCTTATTCACTGGCTACAAACACAATAAAAGGCTATGATGAATTCTAATTTTCTCGTAGGTCTATGCGGTGGGCGCATACGATGCTCGAATGTGTGTTCCATTACTAAAGTAAGCAGCAGGTAGCGAAATCTACACCAATTAATGGCGATTACGAAAATTAATCGATCGCCTTCTTGGGAACGGTTAGAATTCGAACACCCAAAAGAACATGTCAACAAGTGCAGTAGGAAAATACAAATTCATGGTAATTCCTGGCAAATCCAATTTAAAGATTCGAAATGCTACGCTATTGCCTAATTAATTAAAACTATTGGTATTTAAGATTTGCTCAATAAGAAAGCAGACGCAAACTAGTATTGATCTAGAACAGCGTACAAATTTCAGGAAAACCACGCAAAGGATCTTAACAAGACAATAAAGGAGATAAAAGGAATTACAGAAAGCATGTAGCAATTACTAGCTGTATACGCTATTTAGTACAAAAAATTACGCGAAATCTTCTACAATTACGCTAAATACTGGGAATGTATGGAAGTATGTTAAAGTTAATAGCTACATGCAAGATTTCAAAAAAACTATACAGAAATTGCGCAGGAATTATATTTCAGTTCAGGAACTTATAGAAGATACCAAAAGAATCTACGTGGAGAGTAGTAATATAGAAGAATATCAGAGAGTACGCACAACTTACGAGATATCCAAACTGATTAGGTACGCTAGATACCGAAAATTTCAGAGAAGTTAAAATTAACAGTTATAATCAGAAAGCAGTGCAGCGAAATTCCAAAATGTAATCAGGAATTAAAATATATCCTGGGAATCATTACCTAAAACTAGGGAATATAAACACACGCAAAAATAAAAAGAACATGCAGAAACAGCAACATATCCACAAAAAGTACGCTAAATTATAAGCAGAAGTGTAAAGCACAGGAAAATTGCAAGAAATACACAGAAATTACGCAATACTGGTAAAAACTAGAGAAAATGGAAACGAACTACCGTGGATACGCAGATATACACACTGCACCTTGGAATTACTGGTAATAGATGTGAATTACAAGTGGTATACTAAAATTACGTCAACTGCTTCAAAACCGCAGAAGATCCTTGAGCATTTCAGCAAGGATACTGAAATTACTGTAAGTACCTGTATCAGAATTACAGTAAAAATAGATCAATTACGACAAACCCGTACACAATACGAATGATTTATTTGAATTATGCTGTATCCATGGATATTACGGAGAACGCTGTAATTATGTTATGAAAATGTAATTTCTGTTGTGGAAATTAGGATGGACACATCAAAATTAAGGAAAGTATACCGCAATTGCAGAAAACGTGCATGAATTGCAAGTGGTGGGATGAAGTTTCAAAAGGAATTGCAGGAAACCGA
Source organism: Limonius californicus (assembly GCA_014611495.1). NCBI lineage: Eukaryota > Metazoa > Arthropoda > Insecta > Coleoptera > Elateridae > Limonius > Limonius californicus. Next base: position 27,292 of record JABXWE010001034.1, read on the forward strand.
AGTGTAGAAACACGTTGAAATAGTGGGATGTACGAGGAATATACGGGAATGACACAAGGTCTCGCTGAAATTATTAACAGTACGTTAGAATTGCAGTAAAAAAAGGGGGAATTTAAAAAACGAGAGGAAGGTATAAATGATTATGCGATATATTCACGGAAATTTCAGACTGTATGCTGAAATTACAAGATACCAGATACTAATTACAACTGTATGTGTACGTGTAAGTCAAAATTGCGGGAATTTCACATACGTTCAAAATCTATTGAGTTTTACGTGAAAATTGCGGGAATTCTACTGAAATTTCACTAAATCGGTAGAAATTATGAGATAGGTAAAGAAATTACGAAAGAAAATTATTGCAAACATGTAGAAATTAAAGAAATTTAAGGATGGTATTATAATATATTACACGAAGACAATGGCGGAAAACAGTAACAGAAATTCGGAACTTTCGCTGAAATTTTACAAAGTATACTGAAATTGCCATATAAGCGAATACGTAACCGGAAAACTTAGAAATTTTATGAAATTGATTTAAATTTCATAATTAGTACAGGCGAGTTTCCGCAAGAATTTAGTATTAAAATTACCAAAAAATTCCACGGAAATCTCACTAAGTATGTTAAAACTACGATATACGGAAAAGCTGTGAAAAGATTGAATATAACTGATGCAACGCTGAAATAATCAGAAATTCATGGTAATTTTAGAAAGTAAGCTGAAATTAAAGGATATATGGTAGAGGTATTGGTATATTTCAGAAACACGCTGAAACTATGGTTATTTTTTATTATTAGCCCGCAATATCCCATTGTTGGGCAAGGGATTATGGATAACCATGGTAATTTCAGAGTGAATATCAGCATCAGCATATATGTATTTCCTAGAACCCTATGAAACTTATAGAAATAGTAAGGGAATTTCAAAAAATATGCTGAAATTACGGACACACAGATTTTTAGAAACAGGCTGGACCTACAGAAAAATACACTAAATATTTAAATTACACGTATTACGCAGAAATTACAAGGAAGTTACGGTAATTACATGAATCGTGGAATGTAAGCAAGGGGATATTTCTAAAAATCATCGGAAATTTCAGGAAGTACACTGAAATTGGGGGATACACGCAGACGTTGTGGGAAGTACGTGGGAATTACACGAAATTATTAAAATTACGTATCAACTGCGGAATGTTTTCGTTTCATTAGGTTTTTGGGGTCATTTGGGATGCCTGGAGGTCCTAGAAATCGTGTGAAATAAATTCGTCTGCTCAAAACGTACTGGCCGATTAATAGTGCGCAGAATACTTCAAAGACGAACTAGACCTTTCATTTAAGTCGATTTAGAAATTGTGATTTCTGTTTTGTCATCATTTTAATGTCAGCAGCTGCCAAAAGCTGTTGAACAAAACTATATATGCAGTATTATTTAACACGAAAAATCAACCTACCTAACCATCTAGATCAGAGACCAAAACCATTTTACCCAAAGTTCTTAAACGCATCATGATGGACTACGATCTTCCTTAATGTTTTCAATTAATTCCTTCCTTGCAGCATCTTTTTTATTAATTAACGTAATATACAGGTTAGCAACTATTGATCGAAATTGGGAAAGATGGCGCGTATTAATAAAAATGTTAACGGAAATTCGGAAAGATATATAGACGGACACTATGGGAAGTAAACAGGAATTCCAAAAAATGTGAGATATAAGCATCAGTTAAGGAATGTTTTTGCTTTATTACGTTTTTGGGGTCATTAGGGATGTCTCGAGGTCTAGAAAACGTGAGAATAAAATTCTGATCTGCTAAAAATGTAAGAGAAACCACGACTAGTTTAATAATCTTGGGAAGGATTTTTCGAAGACTGACTGGACGTTCATTCGAACTAATTAAAAATGGTAGTTCATGTTTGCGCCAGCTTGCACATCTTTTTCACGTCAGCTTCTTCATTATCTCAAGCATAGGCATCATGGAATCGGTATCAAAATAAGTTGTTGGGACAACCTATATATGCACTGTTATGACCAATATGATTATTTAATCAAAACGAAAATTCAAACTATGAACCATGAATACGATATACCAAACCCTTGCTGTAAGTTGTTAATTGCACTCCCCATTGTCTGTTTTCTTCCTGATGCTGTCCAAATCATTCCTTTCTTTCTAGACCAGTTGTTTAAAATAAAAACAAACAACATATCAATTTTTGCGGGTACCCTTCTTAGATGGTTAACGTGAAACGGTAAAAGCGACGAGGTTTCAAAACCGTGCTTGCAGCACGAACGGCAGCAGCAGTGGATCAAAAGAGCAGCAGAGTGCCGGTCCGGGTGGCGCTAGACCGTATATGGTGGAGTCTGTGCGGTGAATCACGCGGCCTCCAGGGGTCGAGACCCGGCAGGCCAGCACGCACCCACAGGCAACCGCATTCCATCGCTTAACTAGCCCACTACTAGTTACATAAATGACACAATGCAATACCACCAAGCAGCAGCAGCAACCAGCAGCGTGGGACTCTCTTCTCCACGAGCAACTATTTCTGTACCACTGTGGGTATAGTTAGTTGGTTTGTGTTGAAAACGGCTCGTTGTTGCGACAACGGCGCCAAAGACATGTTCAGCGGGGCTGAAACGTGTATTTCGGGATACTAACAAGGTCTTTTGGAATGCCGAGATAAAAATTCAAGTGTTTATTGGGCTTGGTATGATAAAAATTCTACGGGCGAGTTTTAAAAACCAAATGGCATTCAAGTAGCTCGCAACTGGGAGAACCTACAATTATGTAGTAATATGCGAACTGATGGTAATCTACAAAATTGCATAAATCAACAAAAGACAGATTTTAAAAATACGTTGTTCTCTGTCACTTCCATGCATTCCTTTCTATTAGTGATGTGCAGAAAACGTCTTTCCCGCCAGTGACGCTCGAAATGTAAACAAAACATCCAAATGTGGGCTAATCGCACGATCTTCGTGAAAGGGTAAAACAATAACGAAGAAGAATGCAGTTCTTCTATAATATTAAGGTATTTGTTACTCATACGTGTACTATCTTTCTATTTTTATTTTATGCTATTCTATGGTACTTTACCATTTTATGAGACAGCGTTTCCAAACTGTGTAAACTGAGGAAGTTCTTGCACAGTAGCAATGTATAAATACAGGAAGGAAGCTTTCAATTCAACCCTTGTGACCAAAAGGCGCTAATTTAACAAAACTGTTCAAAAAGCTAATTTTGTTTAACTGACCCTTTTCTATAGGTGTTCCTTTGTGTTGATAGTATCTACAAAAATGAACTATGTTGTAAGAAATCTTCTGGATAATAATAACCCATAGGATGCTAAAAATGTTGAGGACAATGCAGAATTGCAAAGCATAGCTCGTTTTCAAAGCTTTCCTTTGGGAAAAAGTTTCAAAAAGAGTGGAATGTGGAGTGTATGTGAAACGTTTGCTATAATTAGCTTTCACAAATTTCTAACAGTGGATAAGCAAATGTTGTATGCGGTTTCTCGATGCATGGCTTGATCTGTAAAGTCTTCTGATCGGAAAAACAAAACCTGGAAGAGAAAAGGTACTACCTTTCAGACTTTTCCAAAATCTGTAAAATTCGTAAAAACGTTGTCCTCTTATTGTTATAATTCTGAATGTACTTTACAATATTCAATATTTTTGTTTGCCAAAAAATGTGGAAGAACATTATCCAAATAGTATTAAACTTTTTTAAAATTCTTAGGTTATAAATTTTTGAAAGAATTAAACTATCAAAAGAAAAACTCAAATTTTATATGGCTGTTGTTTCAAAAAATCCTACCCCAAAGGCATTTTTGCCTACCTGTCCTGTTGTTCTTCAAACCCCTCATATTCACTATCTTTGAGCATATACGTGAAGACATAGAAAACTTCGACCGAAACGTATTTTCCCAAGATATTCCGTCATTATTGGGAAAATCCAGTAAGTCACCGAGAAGTTCAAATTCAGGGACATTTATAGGGATTTAAAAAAAAAATTGTGCAATTGTGTATTATCTAAAGTGAATTTTGCGATATCTAAGAACCCCTTTTTTGGGAAACCCCGAGCAATCAAAAGGAACGACAAAGATACCACTCGACTTCGAGTTTCCAACGGAAGGGAAACATTTTCAAGATAAATCTGTGCTTAACAGCTGCAGCCTTCATTTGTTTTGTTGGTATTATTAACTGCTAGTTAAAATATTTGTGGTTTGAATTAGAAGACTGGAGTGTAAATAACTTTCTTTTCTGCAGCAACGTGTAGGCACTACCTCTTAAAATAGAATTTCAAGTTGATCGTTAAATACCACTGGAAAGAATATCGTTTCTCCCAGATTTCATATTAAAAATTTAAGATTCTAAACGCAAACACCAATTTCAAAACTGCTCTGTTATAGAAAATATTTACCAAATTCCCCGAACTTTGGGGAAAACTTTGTACAATCCTTACATTTTCCATAGCCAAAACTGATAAGTTCGTCTGTAACTTTATGATGATGATGAGGCCTAATTTATCTGAAGCCAATGACTTCAGCAGTATTAATAAAATTCCTCATCATCCTCAACACGAGATGTGATCAAAAAATCACGTACAATAAGTGTAATTCAATTGCTATCTAGATCAAACTTTGCATAGCCAATTAGTCATCACCTGGTAAATAGTTACAGAAGATTTGCTGCTGCCAATTTTCCCAGTGACGTGCCACTTTGCAGTCAACAATCTTGTGCAAACACATGGCTTTGAAATAATCTTGTCAACAGGAATGAATGAAATAAGAGGCGTCAGAGCTAGCACCCCGACTTTGATCCATGAGGCACGGACGCGATATTAAAATGATAAGTAGTTTCAAATACACAACACCGCGACGCGATTTGCGTCATCGTCGTATATTGCCACAACATGGCGAGACGACAGAAGTCCATTTAAACTTTTAAAGTGCCAGACCCGACATTATACCTATTTGGGTTACGTCAGTGCGGGGGCTGCAGAGCTTAAACATCAGCACTGATTAAAGGAAGTTTTGATACTTCAAACCCAATCCGTAATCAACTTTTAACGCTCCTTCCAAGAAAGAACAGAGAGGTACTTTTATTTGATGGCCAGGATTGCTCAATTTCAGGAAAATAATTCCATAAAGATAATTCTGTAGAAGGTAGGAATTAATCGAAACTAACCGTCCGGAAGATAAGTCGTAACTTCTGCAAATTGCCCCAAATTTAGATGCCAAATTCGACGTGTAAAAGGTATAAGGATTATAATCAGCCGAGAATATGCACAAGCATAAGGTCATCGAACTCGAACCAAGTACACAGTATCTAGATATGTCACACATAAATAAGCATATTAACACTATTATTCCTGTAGGTTTAATACAGCGAAAATCAGCTTTTCCTGCAAAATCCATTTTCTGGGCCTGGATTGGCGGCCTGGGGCCTATAAAGGTGATTGGTGCCGAGGAACCGCAGGAGACGACTCAGAAGAAGAGGACCATCCGCGTCCACGCGTGATTAACGTCGGGCAAAGATTGAGAGCGAACGATTGGTCAGGTCGGTTGCTGCAGACACAAAACGAGACCGTTTAGCGCAAGAATGCTGCTCGCAAAAAATTGGCGAATGACTAGCGGTAATTCGGTGGGCCAGACGAGGCTCCTAAACAGGGCCCCAGTCTAGGCTAGACAGCGCTCCCACATCATTACAATTAGAATCTCGGCAGTCCTAGAGTAGAAGAACCAAAGGATGTTTCAGCACCAATCGGCTTCTCCAGCCTCTGGTCCATGGAAAACTGTGGAGGAAATCGCAATTTTCAAAATCCAACTATCCGGCTGAAGATGGTGGCCAGTGGAGGCCAGACACCAGGCGGAAGAAGTATTTTTTGTTGGTCTTCCGAGGGGTTGGGTTGCTGGTAATGTTGGGCAAGATTGACGACTAGGTATAGGTTGTATAAGAGCTAAATTAAAATGAACCACGAACGGTTTTATGCAATTTTGGTGGAAGAAGACTGCTAAGTGAGTGGGGGGTTATTTAATTAAGGAAGCGAAAATGTGAACGACCCCATTTTTAAGTTGCTGGCGAGAATTTCTGTACTTTACGATTAGCCGAAGTGCATAAGAAACTAGGTAATCGAGATACTACTAAAATACATTTTATGTTCTTCGAGTATAATCAAAAATAAATGCGCGACAATTAAAACTGCGATAAGAAAACGCATAAACGAGTTATACAAAAAGAGCAATTATTGTTCGCGATAATAGGAACATAAAAGTTACTTTACATGCGTACTTGGTAGTAGGCGAACTGCGACCATTTAGCTCGTCCTGATCGTTTTTGGCCCAATGATTGTTTGTACCCATTCTTGTCAATTTTTTCTTAAAAAAAAATTGCAAAAAGCACCTACGACGTTATTTTTCCAACTGCTCGAAAAACACACACACAACTGCATAAATTGGTTCAAAATGCGTTTTCTTACCATGAAAAAGCGGTTCCCATCGGATAAGCTCCAAAAAAGTGTAGCCGAAGAGTTAGGGAGGCCCAAAAATTTAAGGTTGCCATCGCGAACGGCCGGACGACACTCACATTCCCACCGACACGAAAAATGCGACTAGGCAAACGAAACAGTTTGCAAACTCGCAAAACCGCATAGCAACTGGTCAACTTACGTCCGGCAATTCGCCAGGGAATTCACCGCAAGAGTGAGAAAGAGGGAACGAGTAGCATACGTTTTCGTGGATCGTATCACATCACGAACTCGTGAACAGCGTGGTGGGGAAGCGCGACCTTCCTTATTCCAGATATAATTTTCTATACACCCTGTGTACCCCTATGTGGGGTTTTTCGACACGAATCGCTTCTGCTAGGCCCAAACACGAAGGGTGTTGCAAAAAAAGTGGTATTTTTTCGCCGGAAAATGGCAAAATTACGCTTTGAATAGGCAAAAGTCGGACCATGGGCTGGCGGGACGACGGGGGAATTGCAAAATGGCCACCAGTCTGGAGTTACTAGAGTGCGCAATAAATTTATATATTTTTTTAACCGAATCGGTTTGGAAATTCTTAACTTTTAGGTTTTTAGGGGGTGTATTGTTCGATACTTCTACGAAAAATATCGAGAAAGTCCACGATTTCGTTTCGGAATTTCCTTAAAAAGTCGAATTGCGTTGTATGGGAAGCAGGGGAGGAAATGACAATTTTTTGTAAGATTTTGCGAACATTTTTGATTTCATTTGGAAGAAAACCCCAAAATCTAAATTTCTATGCAAAAAAATTACACAATTTTTGTCTTAAACCATTACTTTTCATATAAAAATCCTTAAAAGGGCTGCAAAAAAATCGCACACCCAACTTTTGTGAACTTTTAAAACTTTTTCGAAAATGTTATGGTTAAACAAATCTAAAGAATTCAAAATTTTGTACAAATTAAGTTTATTTCTGTAATTACGCAGGTGTGTTTTGAAAACTAATTCGGTTAAAAATAGTTCGCCCCATCGAAAAGTAAACTTTCTATTTCAAATAACAACAAAGTTTCACTTTTCTAAATGTTATCTATTTTTTTTTGGGAGCAATATTTTCCCGTAGGATTCAAAAAAGGTAACGGAAATCATTGTATAGAACTTGCTAGAAATTTTAATCTCAAACGTGCACACAACATATTTGTTGTAAACTCAAAATACTGATTGAAAAGCCGCAAGCTGCAAAAGAGAAAATCAAAAAATGCTTTACTGTATGCAGTAAAAATGTAAAATGCTACAGTTTCCTTGTCTGTTTTATATTCACAACAAACCGGACGAGACAGCAGAAAACCAAACTTTTCAATCACAAAACACTATGATAAAGTTTTGAAAAGATAGAATAAATTATTGATTTATACATCTGTACTTTTGATTACAAAAACTATTTATTTTATACAAAATCTACAGAGAAATTAAATTAAAACTTCAAGATATTAAATTTAATTAAAACCCTTTTATTAAAAACGCAATATATTGAACCTCCAGCTCTCTTTATTCTTACCAATAATCGACGCGAGGATGATATTAAGGGTCACATTTAATTAAAACGTACACTAGAATTTGTGCAGTAACAAACAAACGGCCAGATTTTCAACAATGATATAATATTTAATTAAATCCCTTAAAATGTGCTTGTTTCGTAGACTCTATATTCGTGCAATCGATATTTGGCCAAAAAATTAAATTACTACCGACAACGTAGCAGTTTTCTTCAAAACTTAGAAACGAATTAAAGTCGATAATAATCAGATTTAAAATGTGGTGTTAAAATTTTACTGAATCGTTATCAGAAATAATAAAACATACCTACTTATAACCAATAATAACGTTTCGATTAAATGATTAGCCAAGGGATAAGATACTATAATAAACGGAAATACAATTTGAAGCAAGATTTACAACCAACAGACAAAATCTCTCTAAAATAATGTATTGTAACATCTGGCCCTGTATATTCTTCCCAATAACTTATCAGTTAAGCGATAAACACAAATCACAAACGAACTATTCCAGCCATGTGAAAAATATCGTAATGGTATTAAACTTTCTTTAAAATCTGTAGAACCACAATAGTGTTCAGCATTTGGCGTGTAACTCTTCACTCACGTTTCAGCCAATAATAACTGATAAATCCAAGATAAGAAGAAAATTCCGACAAAAGCTATTTCAGAGAAAATTCCAATTCATACAACAAACGTTTTCATAAACTTAAGTTAGCGTTACGCACGAAAAAAAAACAATCACGGATTTCCTATTATAATAAAAAAACTATTCGTTAAAACTGTAATTACAAATTAAGGAAGTGGAAATATTGAGAAAATCATTTATCGTCCCACTGGCACTGAAATAATTTTACTGATCAGTTGGAAAATCTGCCAAAACAGCTTAATTTTCAATAAAAACGGAGTATTACTTCCTAATTCTAATTTACAACCGATTTTACATATCTTTGCATATCTTCTCTTCTTCCTGTGTATATAAACCAATGGCCTGTTAATTACTTGCAATAATTAGGTTCTGTGAGCCCTTCGAACCCGTCGAACAGAGAAAAGTTCCTCTACATGGTTTACGATTGTCAAAGATGTTCGTATGACAACCGGGCCCGACGGCTTTACGTGCCCTCCGAACCATATTTGACAAATATACATAAATTATAAGTATTTTATCCTTATAAATTAATTTACTAATTTTAATACATGTAAGGCCCAAGGCAAACGGCGAAGAATGGTAAAAATTATTACGCCCTCGTCTGCAGAAATACTGTAGTAATAGAAATAATTCACAAAATACACATGTAATGCTTAATTTTTTTGCCAAGGATCTATTTTCTGCAGAAAATTTAATAAATTTGAGGAGCTTCGGCGCTCACAAACAGAATTTGTTCGTAAAACCGTTTAGGTGTTGTATTTTCAGAAAATTTTACTTGCACAGATCTATAATAATTGTTCCAGCACTTATTTAAAACTCAATAAGTTTTGCCTATTCTTACTGTCGAAATAAATTTAAGAACCCCATTAATTAACATTCCAGTAGTTTCGAATCCGTAGAATACGCCCTCGTTGTCGCGACAGTGCGATTACCAGTATATGATGTAATTAACTTAAATATTCCCTATGAAAAATTTCTAATCTTGCAGGGAAACAAGTTTTCCTGTCCCTAAAGAACATTGAAAATGTTTCTACTTACAAAAGATATCTTTGCTTTGAACTAATTTATGGTAAACATTTAATGAAATGTAAATTGTCGTTTAATAAGCGATTTTTTTCAATGCATTCCTCAAATTTTCTTAAATTCTGACGTAAATCGAACAATATAACTGCCTTTCTTTAAATCCACTTGTTTCTGCTCACCTG